>JABEXW010000739.1:0-48190 GCA_013266185.1 Fusarium sarcochroum
AGCAGGTTGGAGGTGGGTCATTTGGGGGCTTCGGGGGTCTAGGCAAACTGGGGTTGCGCGAGCCTTTTTGGTAGCTCCATGCAGGAGACTGCGAGCTTTTGTTGGCGGTGCCGTTGCAGCATTTCCGGCCGTCGGATGTTTTCACTGGAAGACGACAACCGTTGTCGCCCAACGTCGTCGAATTATTACGCGCGGGAGGGGAAATATCCGGGCTGAACTTTGAACTTTTACCAACGTGGTTTCTAGTGCCGACGATCGACCAAAACGACCCTGAACGGGCTGTGGAATCCCCATCATGACTTGTACCGTACTGCCCTGCACTGCACTGTAGTCTGTAGTCTGTAGCTCTGCGGTTATCCATGATCCAGGGCCCAGGGACATATGTACGTACAGTAGCAGTGCTGGACCCGAGCATGGATGGAATCCTACAGGACCTCAGCACCTACCATCTTGGGGCACGGTACCTCATTCGCACCATCCAACCACGAGGCCACTGATCCATCCTTCTTCTCCTCCTTGGGATATCCTCCACTATTATCTCCCCCGGACTCGACCTCCAGAAGCAGACCAGGCCTTCTTCCCGCCACCCTCATCCTTACCTTGCTTGTCCTTGTCCCTGCCTGCCTGTCTGTCTACCTTGACTGTACTGTGCTGTGCTCTTTCAAGCTTGCCTTACCTTGCTTCGCCTTGTGCCTTGTCTGGTCCCATCTTTGGTTTTAGCGACCTGACACTTCTCTTTTACACTTTTACATCTCAAGGTGTCTTTGGAACCATATTTTGGTCACTAAATTGCCTCTTTTCTTTTGCTGCTAACGCCCGCAAGCAAAAGATTCCTTCTTCTCCGGTTCGGCTCTTAGATTACTTCAGTAGTTCCGACCAACGCTATCGCGCCCACGCCACACATTCGCGCCTCGCTTTCCCCAGCGCCAAGTTCCAACGCCAACGCCAACACCAGCGCCATCCCTCGCTCACAACTCGGCAACTCTGAAATCGACATCGACTCGGCTTGCGATTTCTCACAGCGCCTTACTTTTTCCGCCTTGCGCCCTTCTCTGATCATTCTCTGGCAATACGAAGCCATCCGCGCATGGTTATTTACCCCAATTGCGACTGTTCTCGTTGAGGTGCTGCTGCTGCCGCGCAGCTGTTGCGGTCGGCCGTTTAATAAGGTCCCTCGATCGGCTCATCAAGCCCACGGCCGTGCTACCTACCCATTCGCTACTATTGACGACATCACGACACCGACATGGCTGGATTCTTTAATAAGATAAAAGGCTCTGGCACCGTAAGTCTTCACCTTGCCGCTTGCTTTTTCTGTCTTGGTTGTCCCAATTCTCCCTGCTTTCTCCCGCTTCAAGTTGCGCCAAGACGGGCTCCCATGACTGACAAAATGCCTCTCGCTTTCTACTTCTAGGCCACGACGACCACACCCAACAGTAAAGATGTTGTCGCAAAGAAGAAGGAGGAGCCTGTGCTCGATCTCACACCCCTAGAGAAAATGCTCCAAAATGCCAGTTCCCTTCGAGACGACGGTACCGATCGCTTCTTCGGCCTCGAGAATGTATGTCGATCCCCAGCTAAACCCGCCGCATAACCTCTTACCTCTCATTTACCGTCAATACGCTGTCGTCTCGAGAATCAGGCTAACCTAGCAACAGTTTGGAAATACATGGTACGGAACATGTCAGCCGTCGCTTGGCCGAGCTGTGTACTGACCTCTTGTGTAGCTACTGCAACTCAATCGTCCAGGCCCTTTTCTACTCCGAGTCGTTTCGAAACAATGTTGTCAACTATCCCCCGATCTCACCTTCTGAAGATTCAAATGGAAGCCGACCGAAAGTTCCCATCACCATCAGACCTCCGCCCACCGATCCCGTGGACAACTTACCCAAGCAAAAGGGTCTCAGCACTTCCCAGGTAATCAAACAACGGCAAGCCGTCAATCATCAACTACCCGGACAGGTGGGCATTCGACCCGAAGATAAGCCTGATACTCCCGAATACAAGAAGAAACAAGCCATGATCAAGGGCCCTATCCTCGAGCTGGCTCAAGAGAATGCTACTTCATACGGCATGAACGAATGTACATTCACTGGACTTAAAGACATTTTCCTGACTTTGCTTGAGAGTAATACCCGCACAGGAGTCCTCAGTCCCCAACGATTTCTCGAGATTTTTAAGCGCGACAACGAGATGTTTCGAAATTCAATGCACCAGGACGCTCATGAGTTTTATGGCTTGGTGTTGAATGATGTCATTAATAGCGTTGAGACCACAGCTCGTCAGATGCAGTTGCAAGCCCCTGTTGATGGCCTCGACGGGTTGGCAACTTCAGTAGGACATGCCCTCGGATCAGCCATGGTAAAGCATGTGGCCGGGGCAAGCTCTCCGGTAACAGGATGGGTCCATGATATTTTCGAAGGCGTTCTTACATCAGAAACCAAGTGCTTGACATGCGAGACTGCTTCTCAGCGCGATGAGACATTTCTTGACTTATCCATCGATCTGGAAGAACACTCGTCTGTAACCTCTTGCTTACGCAAATTCTCGGCGGAAGAGATGCTCTGCGAGAGAAACAAGTTCCACTGCGACCACTGTGGCGGCCTTCAAGAGGCTGAGAAGAGAATGAAGGTGAAGCGGTTACCCAAGGTTCTGACACTTCACTTGAAGCGATTCAAGTACACCGAGGACTACAGCCGCTTGCAAAAACTGTTCCACAGGGTCGTATATCCTTACCATCTACGCATGTTTAACACGACCGAGGATGCTGGGGATCCGGACCGACTGTATGAGCTGTATGCAGTAGTGGTTCATATTGGCGGCAACGCTTATCACGGTCACTATGTGTCCATTATCAAGGTTCCAGGCCGAGGATGGATTTTGTTTGACGATGAAATGGTTGAGCCGGTAGACAAGAACTTCGTTCGCAACTTCTTCGGCGACAAGCCAGGGATGGCCACCGCATACGTACTGTTCTACCAGGAAACGACGTTCGAAAAGGTGCGAGAGGAGCAAGAAAAGGAGGGTAGGGAAGAGGTGAAACTCGCCAGCGAAGCAGCCAACCTGGCTCAGGAGAACGGAGACAAGTCGGACACATCACCACTCAAGCGACAAGCGACACAGCCCATCTCACCCATCACACAGCATGAATCCATGTCGAATCTTGCCCACGCCAGTACAGCGCCAGTCATGCCTTCAGCTCCCCCAACACAGCCAGAAGCTGCACCTCCGGTACCAGTTGCAGCTAATGGTTTAGCCCGTGCCAATACACAGAAAGAAGAATCCAAGTCTAAGGAGGACAAAAAACGGGAGAAGAAGGAGCGCGAGGCTGCTGAAAAGGCTGAGAAGCTTGCAGAAAAGGAGAGGGAAAAACAAGCCAAGCTCGACGAAAAGAAACGAAGAGAAGAACGGCAAAAGACGGCGATGCAGACACGACAAAATGAGCAAGACGAACTGAACAAGGTCCTCGAGGCCAGCAAGCAGTCTGCGGCACAAGAAGATGACGCAAGGAAGAAGGAGAACGGTGCGCCTCAGAGCAACGGGCTCCTCGACCGGACCAAGCGTGGGAGCAAGTCAATGTCGAGGAAGAGTTTCTCGCTTTTCCACCACAAGGACAAGTCGACAGCGCAAGCCTTGAATACGCCAAACGGCGACTCGAACGAGAAACACGAAAAACTTAAAGATCGCCTCAGTTTTAGTCTGGGTCGCAAGAAGAGCACGAATTTGCTTTCATAGCCTTAACACACATACTTACAGCGTTTACATATGGGGAGGGGGGGTTCTGAAATCATTTTTTCATTGTGGCCTTTGGGATTTCGGTGGATGGCAGGATACATACCCATGCACTTTGAACGAAGCTGTCATTACATGAAACAAAAGCACAAGAACGAGACCAAATGTCTCTGGGGGTATCAGTTCGCATTCGCATCTCGTTGGGATAATTTTCGCGACCCCATCGATCTATTTTTTGGGATACTACAAGTCTCTCATAGCCCTTGTGTCGGGAACAAGAGTGTCTAGATACGAACAGGCACGAAGTAGAAGACGGAACTAAGGACCAAGGACAAGTTTGGTTATTACTTTTTGGAGCGAGCTTATTTGGGTTTAGGTAGACGTCGAGGAATACAATCTACGGCGTGACAATTGTACTATACATAGGTAGTTGGAAGCCCAAGTTGGCTCAAGACAAGCATTGATGTGTCAAGCTGGTTGGGTAGATGATGAACAAAACGCCTAGGGAGCGAATCTGAGCTGACAATATTTCCACCTTATATTACCTTCATATCATGAAGAGGCTGTGATAACATACCCCCCGTTCGTCCTGTCTCGTACTATATCGTATTCATATCAAACAGTACGGCTCCTACGCATGGCCTGCCGTGATTCGTATCAACAACAAAAACTCCAGTTCCAAGATTCCCGGACTCCATTGATGCCTAGAAAAGTCTACCGTGTCCTCTTTTATAACCGCGCCTTGGGTCCTGGAACCCCAATCAACCAAGTATGAGCTCGTAAAGGATAATGACGGAATTGACAAAGATCAATGGCACTGCGATTGTGTTAGCGCCTCGTGTCGCAAGGGTAAACATCGCAGAAGTATCCTCGTGGTCGTGCTGCGAGGAAGTGGATGTTTTGACGTACTCCTCATGATGGTTCGAACGCTAGCGATCAGATTGATTACCTTGGCCTTGACGCTTGCATCAGGACCAGCGCCAAATGCAGGGTCGTATGAAGCGGGCGAGAGGTTGACTGAAGATTATTTGTTAGAAGAATATGCGCGTATATAGGTTCGGGCAAGGGAGGTTTCGTACTGCGCGCGAGGAAACGGTCTTCGGAAAGGACAGCGACGGCGTTGATGAGGAGGATGCAAACTGGTAGCGAGTTAATGACATCGCGCTTTGATATGCAAGGGTTGAAGATTGTTACCGTAGAGAAAGCTTCCAAAGAACCACATTATGGGCGACTGCGCTAAGGATTCAAAGGGTTATGGGGTTTAGAGTAGAGGGCTGTTGGAAGGTTGGCGATGATGTGTAACTATCTCGGACTTGCTTGGTACCTGATTTAGGTACGTACCTTGCCATTCGCAGCTGCCATGGTGGCTTGAACGGCCACCCACTAGCGGGAGTTAAGAGCTGAGCTGGGGAAGGAGAACACAGCTGCTGCGGGGGATCTGTTAGACCGATCCGAGGACCCCTAAACAAGTAAGGAGCTCTGAGAACAATTCGCTTTGAACAATAGAGCTTATTGTGAATTGAAACCTTTTCTTGTTGATGGGGATTTTGGAATAAGGGATGAGGACTAATTCTCTGCTCCTTTTATCCTCTTCACATTTCTGAATTTCTTTGAATTTCTGACTTGAAATACGGTATCGATAGCCTCAAGTTGCACCGCACCATCCTTGAAGCTAGCTCACTTACTGAGGGAGCTCTCCCCAGTATCAATCAGCCAAGATGAAGACCTCAGGTATATCTCTTCTTCATACAATTTAATGTCTCTTCGAATATTTATCTAATTCATATCAGATATTCTCTTGACTGCTCTTCTCATCACGATCCCACTGGCTCATCTCCTCATTTCCCCCTACACCAAAGTCGAGGAATCATTCAACATCCAAGCAGCCCACGACATCCTCATCTATGGAACGCCAACCAAGGATATCCATGAACGCCTCTCACAAACTTATGATCACTTCACTTTCCCTGGCGCCGTACCTCGCACGTTTCTCGGCGCTGTGCTCCTCGCTGGACTAGGACAACCCATTATTGCTCTCGTTGGCTTCCAGCATGCCCAGCTTGTAGTGAGAGGGATACTTGGAGCGGCGAATGTTGCTGCACTGCTAACGTTCAGGTACTTTTTGAAGAGGGCTTATGGAGCAGGTGTGTCGGCTTGGTGGGTGGTTTTTATGGCGAGCCAGTTCCATATCAACTACTACGTCTCGCGGACATTGCCAAACATGTATGCCTTTGGCTTGAGTAAGTCGTGCAACTTGATACAATAACGCAAACGACATTAACTCACATACATCAGCAACCCTCGCCTCTTCATTCCTTCTTCCTCAGGCTTCACCTCAACTCTCATCTATCCGCCAAAAGCAAGCCATTGCTCTCTTAGTTATTGCGGGAGCCATCTTTCGCTCTGAAGTCGCCGTTCTTCTCAGCACCACGGCGCTCTACCTCCTTCTCACCGGCCGCATCTCCCTACGTACTCTGATCATCATTTTTCTCGGGTCTTTTGTTACCTCACTCCTCATTTCGGTGCCCATTGACTCGTACTTTTGGCAGAAACCGCTTTGGCCTGAACTCTGGGGTTTCTACTTCAACGCTGTCCTCGGATCTTCGTCAGAATGGGGTGTCTCTGCGTGGCACTACTACTTCACCACGGCGCTTCCCAAGCTCTTGCTTAACCCTCTTGTACCAGCTCTGGTCGTATTCGCCTTGCTACAGCCTGGTATTTCACGTGCTGCGCAAGCCCTGCTGATTCCCAACTTACTCTTCGTTGCCATCTATTCTGTTCAGCCGCACAAGGAAGCCCGCTTCATATTTTATGTCGTCCCACCTCTCACTGCTGCTGCTGCTCTCGGCGCCAATTTCCTCTCTTCGCGCGCATCCAAATCCATAGTCTACCGTGGTGCATCCGCTATTATCGCCCTGTCCGTCTCCGCCAGCTTAGTAGCCAGCACCATTATGCTCCTACTATCCTCCCTCAACTATCCCGGCGGTGACGCGCTCAATCAGCTCTATTATATAACTCGCGATGACCCCTCTCCCGTTATCGACGTACATACCGATGTGCTGACCTGCATGACTGGACTTACGCTATTTGGACAGAACCCATCTGGATACCCCGTTGCTTTCCCCATCACCCCTGAGCCTGGATCGACGGCTCCTGCGATTATCTTTGACAAGACAGAGAAGGGAGACCAGTTGTCCTGGCCGCGTTTCTGGGAACGCTTTGACTATGCTCTGGCCGAGAGCCCACGTAAAGTGCTGGGCGGATGGCAAGTCGTCGGTGTAGTGACTGGCTATGACGGTTTCGAAATTCTCAAGCCAGGCTCTTCAGCTGCAAGGAATGAAAGCGAGGAGGGAACGATTGGCGGCGAAAAGATCCTTGGATTGGGTGCTCACGTCGCCGCTGTGAGGAACTTGGTCAGGGGCTACACAGGAGGTTGGTGGGCTGGTCCTCGAATGTCGCCTCGAATTCGAATCTTGAGGCGCGTTAGTTAGATATGTGCCTTGGACAAGACAGAATACTTTGTCACGACTTCGAGCCATGTCAAAGCGAATGCTTATAATACTCCATCAGCTTATTTTGTAATGCCTATCAATCATATCGTATAAACAATGCATACGTGCTTGCGTAGACTCCTCAAGGCCGCCCATTGCCTTTGCAAAAAAAAAAAACCATCATCGCAGTAATTCCAATGGCTGCGAGTAACCTTGTGGCAGACAAAGCCGCCAGTTATGAGTATCCCGTTAATTTCCCAAAGACCAACGCCATGTTCTGCCTCTTCACCCAATATCTTTTCCAACCCCCCAAACACATCATGAGCACCTCCCATCAAAAAAGGCTCGTGAATCGACAGAGCAAACCTACACCTAACCAAAAATGAATTTCCCATCCAAAAAGTCCCTGTCGCATCCACCAGTTCCTTTTCCTCCAAATAAAAAGCGTTCTGTTCAACCTCCCAAGGTCGTGTTCCTCGTGTCACGTGGATGATTATAGCATATATAAGTGCTCAGGTTTCGTTCCAACGAAACAGTCGTATCGATTACGACTCTTGCTCCGTATCACTCCCTTCTTCGGTGTCGGGATCATCGTCGTCATCTTCATCATCTTCCTCTTCCTCTTCGCTAGTTTCGGGGCTAGGCAGCGCGCCGTACTTCTTCCTGTATCGCGCCAGTTCCTTATTCTGGGCCATGAACTGGTCCAAGATGGCAGCCATTGGGCCCTTGAGATCTTCGAGTTCCTTAATGGCGCCGCCGCCAATAGCAAGGTGACGCATCGATAGTGTCGAGATACAGGTCTGAATATGGTCAGCAAAGTTACAGTCAAGTAGAAATCATGTCAAACCCACCTCTATCCTGCTCACTTGATGTTCCAAGAAATTCAACAAGAATCGATCTGTGACCTCGCCTCCGCGTTGCTTGATCCTCTCGAGCAGTTCTGTCTCGGGTGGCTGCAAGCCCAGGGACGAGTTTCCTTCCAACGAACTGCAAAGCATCTCAAGACGCAAACTTATACGCCAAAGAGTCCAGATGCTGTCCGGGTCGAAACTGAGTTCGGCTCCTGGAGCAAGGACAGCTGGCTTGTCACCTGTTTCGTCCTTCCTATCGTGCTGTAAGTGGAACTCGATACGTCCAGCCAAAGCATGGGGGTAAAGAGAGTACACGACTTCGGGATTTTCAAGGCCCTTCAACTTCTTCTCGCCCATCTCTTTAACCTCAAACCCTTGCGAAGTGAGGGATCTCAGATCCTTTCGGATGGCGCTGGCGTATGTCTCGTCGTCGAAAGCATCCTCAGAGCCAGAAGCGGTACCCTTATCTGTATCTTGATAATTCTCCAGGCATCGCTGTATCTCCGAGATGAAGTCGGTCGACACCGTGATCTGTCCACCATCTGCCACAGCAGAAATTCGAGACGCCTTGTTCACCATGGGTCCGAAGTAATCCATACGTCGCGTGACTGGATCCGTCTCGCTCACACAATCTCCGAAGTGTATACCCATTCGCACAGACAATCCCTTGAAGATAAGACTGTTATCCTTGTCGTACACAGGCTGGCAAGACACTGAGTTCAAGACTTCTGCCGGCCAGTTCACATCCAGAAGCTGCATTTGAACCGCAAACGTCCAGAGAAGTGCGGATGTGGCCGTTGGGAAGGACACCATAAAAGCATCACCTTCAGTCTTGACCTCGTAGCCACCGATTCGTCTCAGTTGTCGACGCATCACCTCGTTGTGAAGCTTGATCGCAGATCTCATGGCACTAGGATACATCTCCCAGAGGTTTGTCGAGTTCTTGATATCAGTGAAGACGATTGACACGTTGCCCGTGGGTGCCGGAATCTCCGCCTCGAGTCGGTTGAGTGACGAGTCAAGAACATCGCCCTTGGTCCTGCGGCCCCTTCTCGTAGAAAGGACCTGAGCGTCGTCAGGGATACCAGAGGGATAAAGCGACATGCTAGCGCCGCGATGAAGCCTGGATCGCTCGACTCGTCGCTTGAGGTCAGCAACACTAATCATCATGACCATAATCTTGCCTGAGGCGCCATATGCAATAGCCAGGTCACGGAGCTTCTGAGCCGCTCGCATGAGATCTTGGCGTTCGGCTCTCGCAACATCTGTCACCAGACCAGGAGACAAGTACTCCCAGAGTTCCCCAGTTGCGATCAGAATGATGTCGTCCTGCTCTCTGATAGTCATATTACTGACATAGGGCGCTGCTTGTACAGCCGGCATGAGGTCGACGTAACCAAACGCACGCGAAACCTGCAGCAAATCGTTCAACCTTCCATTGCGGGAGACCCATCCACCAGCTTCGCGAATGCGTGATCGTTCGTTGGGCTCGGCAGGATCGTGCTTGCGAGTCAGCATCTTATGAGTACCGTCGGTTTGGATCACCATCGCCTGTGCATCGCCCACGTTTGCAACGTATAGTTCCGTGCTTTGAAGGTACACCACGGTTGCCACGCCACCCGAGTTGAGATCCTCCTTTGTGAGTATCACAGGCTGGCCAGAGCCCCTATGCGCCTTCAGCGGCCGCTCTTCCGAGTGTTGGATAGCTATCGTGACCAAGTCCTTGTTGAGTGCCAGGAATGCGCGCCGCAGTGCATCAACCGGTGTCTCATTTGAGCGTAGCTTCAACGCTTTCAACTCGAGGGCAAAGATGTGACCAAAGTTCTCGTGAAGATATTTGGCGATCTTGGATCCGCCACTGGACAAAGCCTGTCCGTCGAAGAGACCCAAAAGCATCTCAGTTTCGGATGAGTTGAATCTTGGTACCACCAGATCAACCGTTGACAAGTGCTCATGTTTGCCTAGAGTATCAGCCATACCATACGGCAGGTGGCCCGCGAGCGAGCCTGACGTGCGGACACGCCTATCCTCGCTCTGATCAGGGATACTTGGCTGAGTAAGAGTAACATCCATCAGACCGAGGATGCGCAGGTTGAGCAGGCGGCTGAAGTCTGTGTACTCCTCACGGTTGACAGCGCCAGGCCCAAGCGGCCCTGTAGCTGTCTGCTTGATTTCCAGACGCTTGTTGCCAGACAGATTCAGATATCTCAGGTTCGGGTTGAGATTCCAATTCCAATCATAAGGCACGTTGGAGATGTTGTATTTCAGGAAATTACTGCCACAGTCGAGAACAGCGAGGTTCTTGGCCCGCGAAATATCGGCTGGCAGGTTGGTAAACCTGTTGCCGTTGATGTAGAGTGCCTGGAGTAAACTGGACTCCTCTAGGTCATCGGCAGGTAATGTCGTGAGTGCGTTTCCAGACAAGTAGAGCTCAACAAGCTGGGGCCAGTTCTTGATCGATCTCTGTGGCATGTCGCTAATCTCGTCGTTGTATGACAAATTCAGTACTCGGAGTTCCGAGAGTAGTGTGATCTGATCGAATACATCGTCATCAAGACGATTGTCGGCCAGATGAAGGTTTCGCAAAGATCCAGCAAAGGTGTTGTTAAGTCTCGATGACATGCCGGAATCTTTCCTCGGGTTGACAGACTGCGTGGGAGCTGACGGTGTAGCGGACCTGGACACGACCGACGTCTTCCGGCCACCCTTCCCGTAAACAGACACAACCGAGCTCTTGCGATCACCAGCGTTAAGGGGTGACGGGCCGACACTAAGCAGTGTGCTTGAATTCTGGCTCGGTCTTCGATCGTCAGAGAGCTCTTCCGAGCTTGCGGTAGCCGATAAAGTTCCAAGAGGGGCAGCTCTCCCATTGACAGGCGGGGGTGCTGACTGCGATTCCTCTCCCGGTATCCGGGGCGCTCTGGAAGCCGGCTTGGGGAAATGCTCCAGGACGTTTGAGGAGGCGTTGAATGTCTCGAGTCGGTTTGCCCACCACAATTCCATCGGCAATTTAGAGATATTGTTTCCTCGGACGTTGAGCACCCTCAGCTCAGTAAGACAACCAATTTGAGCCGGTAGCTCTCCCACAGAATTGTTGGCAATACTGAAATGCTCAAGCCTGCTCAAGGTACCAATTTCTTGAGGCAGCGAGACAAAGTAATTCTTGTCCAGGATCAAGTGCTCAAGATTTATCATATTTGCGAACGACGAGTCGATACTGGCCAGTTGAGCGTTCGAGAGATTCAAGATCTTGAGGGTAGGCACAGGAGCCATGATCTCAAATTTGTTAAGGGGGTTCGAGTTCAACTTGAGCTGGCGAAGGGACTCAAATTGTCCTACGAAGGCAGAGACGCAGTTGTGATCGGCTGACAAGATCTCCAACTTTGGAAGTTCAGATATAATATCGATACTCGAGATGCCATTGTATTTAATATCAAGTTCGCGCAGACTGACGAGTTGTCCAAACGTCGCTGGCACAGCGTGCGTTAGCCTGTTGTTAGTTATCAGCAACTTCTCCAAGTTCCTCAGAGTACCAATCTCTTGAGGAATCGTTGCAATGGCGTTGAAACTCAGGTCGAGATCGACCAGACTCGGTAAGTTGCATAGGAACGTTGGGAACTTGTCGAGGAAGTTGGAAGAAATATTAAGAGAACGGAGTGATTGGTATGCTCCAAAGTAAGATGGCAGGTGCTTGAGTCGGTTATTGGCTAGGTTCATTTTCAACATCCCCGTGAGCGAGTTGAGTTCGGCATGCTCCAGCTGCTCAAGCCGGTTATTGGCAACATCCAGAAATGTCAACTTGTTTGCTCGGCTCAAACTTGGCGGCAGCTTTCTGGCCTCGTTATTGTTAAACTTGATATCCCGCAGATGTTTGCAAGATTGTATAAAGTCTCGAGGGACATCAAGCGACAGATTCCGCGAGAGGTTAAGAGAAATAATCTCCATGGCTTTTGAGTACAGGGATATAGGTATAGTGACAAGGTTGCGACCAGAGAGGTCAACATAATTCAGTTTCGCAGCTCGGGCCAGGCCCATGTCGGTAGTTTTGGCGTGGAAGTCGCTCTCCCTTGCTGACAAGAACATGAATCGACAAAGGTAACTGTTGTCTTCTCGTCCAAGGTCCTCAATTCTGTCCTTGTCCTCATAACCAACTTGTTGCAACAGGCGCTTCTGCATAAGCAAGGGTCGTTCGGGAGGAGTCAAGACCCGAATGAGATCATGCTTCTTCAGGATGATATGGTAGTTCTCTAAGCCGTCGACCACATAAGTCTTCTTAATGACTTGAGAAATGACGTCCGTAACACTCGAGTCCAGGGACATCGAATGTGTAGAAAATGTTCCGTCTGAGCGAAAGATACGAATACAATATGGCGAGCCTTTCTCTTCTGGCCGAGGCGGACTGCCGATCTCGTCGAGTTCGGGGCCATGGTATGAGTTGTCTTCTGTGTTGCGCCGTACTGCCCAACTGTCTGGAGCATCCCATCGACCTTTGGGTGCCGTCGAGATAATGGAATCGGTACGCTCGGGTTCAACGGGGTTGACGAAACTGGTGTCCATGGGTGTAAGCGGAGGGGGCTTCGTCAGAATGCCCTCCATGTCGTTCAAATTAGTGTCCAAGTGGTAAATATTATTAGGATCATTACGATCGGTTGGACCAATTGCATCATCAACAAAGTCGTGAGGTCGATGGGATCGGCCCTTCTTAGCAAAAGGAAACTTGTTGTTGAACGTCGCTCCTCGTTGTGCGGTAGCTGGTCGCGTATCGGGGACATCGCTCGTTTCGCCAGGTCCAAACGTCCCTGAGAATGGTAATGTGGAAGTTGATGCTTCGCTCGGGCGATGGAGGTCGGGCTTGGAGGTCTTTGGTTGCAAGGACCTTGTCGATTGGGGCAGGTCGCGAAGCCGAGAAACATCGTCCTTATCTTTGTGATGCCTTCTAAGTCGTCCAAAGATTCCGCGTTTGCCATGGTGGTGATTGGGTGAGGTTTGGCCATCTACTTGTCCAGATCTTGAACCCCAAGTCATTCCTGCACTCCTAGTGCTGGGCGTGGGGCTCTGCCCTCTAGATTTTGTCGAGTACATGGCGGTGGTGCTGCTGCCCCCGCGATCACGCGGGAACTGAGTACCAATAGCTGTGTCGTCCCTGCTCATTGTTGGCCGTAGTGTCCTAGGATCATCGTTGCTCTTATTGTGTCGGTGGTGGCCGGGAAGATGAACGATAGAATGACCCGACCTTGAGGATGAGGATGTCTTGGGGGGGATTTGTGAGGAGCCGTCGTTCACGTATCGCTCTCGATCGGGTCCAGTCATTATGTCTCGCACGGGAGCTTCGCCATAGCGCGCAATGTCCTACCAGGGCAAGGTCAGCTAACCAGCTTCCGCTGGCGAGAATGCTTGAATGATACATAACAGCTGAATCGGGCACCAAAAAAACAAACCAAGGGAGAATTTGAGAGGAATGCATCGATCGCGAACGAGACCAGCGGGGCATTGAGTAGCCAGGGCAATGAGACAGGGTTAGGTGATATACGTACACTGTTATCTTGGTATAGAAAAGGCACCACCTCTGGTGCTGGGACGGGAGTTCTCGGTCTCGAAGATGATGGCGAGGCATCGCGGGTGTGATCCGTGGCATTGGAATAGTTGCGATCCCTATGTGTGGGGCGGCTGTGACTATAAGACCTTCCACGCTGGTCCTTGCCCGCGAGCGAAGTGGGTAGGCTGCCGTCGGAACTATCGCGTCCAGGGAATTCCTCGCCAAAGAAGCCCTGGAGTTTGCGAAAACCACCCCGGGTTAAACTAGTTTTCGAGCCCTGACTGCTCGCGGTGAGTATACTGGCAGCGGATGGGCGCCTGCCATCGAAATATGATGCATCGGGAGCGTCGTGTTGCGAGGGATGCGAAGGAAGAGAATATTGATGCTGTTGGTGGCGGTTACTAGGGTGGTGACCTGGAGAAAGCTGAGAGGCGAGTGAAAGGTTGTCGCTCGAGTCGTTCAAGAAGCTGGTCGGCATGTTGGATGAGGGCGTAGGGGAACCGCTTTGGTTCATCCACGGTGCTATCTGAGGGCTCGCGCCGCCGGTGGGCGGAATCTGTTGGATCTGAGGTACTCGGGAGGTCTCGAGAACGGCGAGCTCACGTCGATAATTGGCGAGGTCGCTCATGCGACGGTCTTTGGATTGAGCATTGGCACCGCCGCGAGGGGCGAAGGTGGTAGCAGTTGGTGAGACCTGAGGCTCATCCTTGAAGGAAGACCTGTAAGATGCGGGAAACCGTTTAGCTTGAAGGTGGGAGGCGAGATGAACGGCGACGGGGCGGGAGACGGCAGCTGGGGAGCAGGAGACGGGAGACGGCATGCTAAAACTCACCACTGATTGCTCAATGAAGCATTGCCATCTACACTGAGACGAGAGGTAGGAGGTCGTTGGCGAGGCGTCGAGGAGGGGACCGAAGTAGAAGTGGCAGCAAGGGAAGCTGTCGCAGCGGGAGCAGCGGCAGTGGATGATGGAGCTGGTGTTAGAGTATTGGGTGCCGGATTGGGAGTAGGCGAGTGAGTGGGAATGGGAGTGGAGATAGAAGAAGCGGAAGCGGGAGCGGGAGTGGTGGAGGCAGTAGTCGAGGGCGACGAGGGCTTCACGGTGACGGCAGAGTAGGTGCTTTCGGTGCTTGCGGTGTTGCTGCTAGAGCTCGTGATGGAGCTGATGCGATTGTCGGCATCATTCCTGGTCATTGTCGCCGGGGCGTGGATGGCGTTTGATGGCAGGGCCCTAGGCCATAGGGTCCGGATGAGGACAGGACAGGCACGGGGCAGCTGAGCATACACGGTGGAGAGCGTGAGAACCCAGTCGTTCTTTGGGGTGCAAATCGCGAGCGGCGGGGGTGGACGTCCAAGCTAGGTAGATAGCAGTAGGTAGATAGTCCGATCCTGAGTGCTGTAGCTCAAGGTGAGGTAAGATATGGTATGTAGAGATGATGGCCTAGGTACGGAGTATACCGAGTAGAAGGAGCTTGGTTCACGTCATGTCTGGGAATGTCTAGGGCGCCTGAGGCTGAGAGTTTCTGGCGATATCCGGATAGAGAGAGGTTTTGGAGGTGAGGTCCGGAGGAGTTGCAGCGGTCGAAGAGCGGATCATAGGACTACCTGTGAATATAGGTGTGTACAGGCAGGGCAGTAGGGCAAATGCGAGAATGCAGCCAGTGGTCGCCCAAGATGGAATTAGTTGTCGACGATGCTGGCTGCTTTGGTCATTGGCGCTGAGTTGTGACCGGGGGAGAGCCGACCGGGGGGTGATTAATGGACCTGGCCGGGCGGGATAAAAGAGGCTGGACTGTTAGCGTAGGTAGCGTATTCATTGGTAGCATAGCAATAATAGGCGCAAGCGAAGCACCCAGGCTGGCGGCTGGTTGGTTCCAATGGATGGCTCCTGAGGATCCTCGGGCCATCCATTCTCAATCCAATCCAATCCACTGTTGTACTGTAGTGCCTTAACCCCAGCGGAGCAAGCGTGCCCGCAAAGCAAGGTACTAGCTGGTTACACCCGATTCAAGATTCAGGTGTACCTGAGCTGACGGGGGGCATCAATCCCCGTCTCTGTCAATATGGCTGATGTTGTTGTATGAGAAATGGATATGGTGAGAATCGACGTGGGAGGGTTGAAGTGAATTACGTGTTTACAAGCACAGGTTTTTCCGGTCCAAAGCCCTACATACATACATATGCTGTGTTGCCTGATTGTCCATTAACCGCCTGCCGCATAGGAAAACGTTTGGTGTTTACAGGTACCGTATCGTATCTCCATATAACGGCCAACTCAATGGGCAATTAGAGCCGACATGGAATACGTAGCTACTTTGACTCATGTACCGCCAAGTAGCGGTATTCATCTACAAATCCGTGGGACGGGACACGGAAATGGCATTGCTAAATTGGATAGTCCCTAGACTGAACGAACTTGCTTTGGCCGTTGCCCGCAGCGAATCCTAGTCTATTAAATCCAGAGTAATCAACGAGAGTTTAAGACAATATTCAGCTACTAATGTCGTGGAGAGTCAAGCTCTGCAAATCACTGACTCTCCTAATCTCGCACTCTTGGTCCGCTATTGACTAAAACATACCCAGTTGAATAGAACAAAGAACCAAACTTCTTTGTGCGTAGCAAAGAATTAGAAAATAGACCCCGGCCGACTGGTAGTTGACAACCATGTATAAACAGGGCCCATGCTCCGCTCCCATTCAGGGTCTTTGAAGCACTGGTTGCTTTTTCCTTTGCCGGATTGGTCTTTGCTTTGAGGGTTCCTTTGTTAGCAAACCTCGGTGACGAGGGTTTATTTGTGATAGTCTTTTCAATCTTCGTATCCAGCAAATCAACGGTTGGTTCTTTATTTGTTCTTTGAACACCTTTCACGTGTGCCACAACCCTAAGCCAGGTAGTAAATTGTCCAGTTGTAACGTTGAGTTCTGTGTGACAATGAGGGCAATATCTTATGCATGTTGGTCGACATGCCCTCGAAATGAGTCTTGATAATCAGAACTAGCACTGTATAGCATCATAGCTTGTGGAATGGATTGCTGAGTCGTGTCTTGTGGACCGTCGACCGTCAGTAAGGAATGGAATGCAGTTGGACGAGCTCCCTCATCGATAATTGACTCCCTGAAGTAAAGGTACGATAGATTTCGGGATAACTCAAGTGCCCCTTGGCTCAAACAAGATTCACCATTTCTTACAAAAGCAGGCTATTGGTCTAACATAGCTTGTTTTAAAATTAGTACGATGAAACAACAATACTTGCTCACCCACCTTGACACATGTTGATAGGTCAATTATCTTTGTTGCGTTGCGCTCTATGTCAATTCGGCACCTGCCATCGGTTCATATTTGCTCTAATAAGAGCACAAGGAATAACAAAGTAGATACAGTATTAGTGCTCATGTCATATTCCTTGAATGATCTGTGCGTTGCTCTCTAGCTACTGCGGGTCAACGGCAGATGATTATCGTGACAACATACAGGGATACCGTAGTACACGACTTGCACAAATCCCGCTGGGGTATCCATATGCAATTCAGTCTTAGATCCTGCATTTGCTGAGCCTTTTACAACGGCACATCATGTTTGGACGATGGGTAATTTGCGTGGGAACACAAAGCGGAGACTCCGCAATGATATGGACCCTGTACGACCTCCATGCTTTGCTTTGCTTATCGTCCGTCCACCTCTTATTGTTTTCGGTATTGGGCTTTGTTTCAACGTGATTCTATAGCTATAAAATCATAATGTTTTGGGACCTTTCAGAAAACGCAATTGTTCATCACAGATAATGGCCAAGTTTAGAACGTTCGAAGCGTGTTACGTATCAGGCTCTGAGGTGTCTTCTGAAAACGCTCCTTATCCTTTGCTTGAAACTCTAGTACTATTTTCCAAGGACAAGAAACATACCCTCAATGCATGGAAAAGTCTAATAGAACATATGATGATTTAAAACCTCGCATTGCGGATCTCGGACAGCTAACATGGTGTAAATATCTCACGAGCGGGCGAACAATTTACCCTAGAGAGGGGCAGATCAGTCTATCGATCCGAATAATCTCTCCGGGAATTACTCCGTGGTGCCTATTGAATAGTATAAGAGATGCCACTGATGTCCTTTCTTTTGGCTGATCTCATATAAGTAGCCCTCTTCAAAGAATAACTGGGTAAAACGGTGTATGACGAAGCTCCCTCCACTACATAAACACCAGGCGAGCTCCCCCCGCGACTGAACATCAGCTGTCGCACAAGCTTCGATACCAAATCGCTCCTGATACGACAATTCAAACGCCTCATCTCTGGCCTCAATACTACACCGGGTTCCCTTGTTGAGATATCCGCGAGAGCGCACGGTGTCTATTGGAAAAAGTGCCTTAATTGGTCCATCGTGAGTTTATGACTGATCACGAGCGGTTGTTCTCACGTGCAGAGATAGCTGGAGTGTATATAACTAACTCACCGCAGGAATACTACTATACGCGTCATCTAAAACCAGCATAAACCATCTGGTAGTAATCATGGGTAGCACAGATCAGAATCTTCGAGCTTGGTGGAAAGAGAGCTCGGTATACCAAGTATACCCTGCGTCTTACCAAGATTCCACAGGTTCTGGCGTTGGTGACTTGAAGGGTATTATCTCCCGTGTCGACTACCTCAAGGATTTGGGTGTCGACATCGTATGGCTATCACCAATTTTCAAGAGTCCCCAGATTGATATGGTTTGTTACTCCTTGAAGTAAAGCAGCCCTGTGAGTATGTACTGACGATGAGGTCAGGGATATGATATCAGCGACTACTACACCGTCGATCCTCCATATGGTGATGTTGCAGACGTTGATGTTCTTAAGGACAAGCTTCATGAACGAGGCATGAAACTCGTCCTTGATCTTGTCATGAACCATACCAGCGACCAGCACGAATGGTTTAAGGAGTCTCGCAAGTCAAAAGACAACCCCTACCGTGACTGGTACATCTGGAAGCCTGCAAAGTACGATGCAGATGGCAAGAGACATCCTCCCAACAACTGGGATGCTCATTTCCAAGGTAAGGTTACTCTCACGTATTGATCTGGACGTTGAAACTTATACCCCGTGTAGGAAGTGCCTGGGAGTACGATGAGACCACAGATGAATACTACCTCTGCCTCTTCTGCAAGCAGCAGCCAGACCTCAACTGGGAGAACCCCGCGGTTCGGAAAAAGGTCCACGAAGTCATGCGCTTCTGGCTCGATCGAGGTGCGGATGGTTTCCGCATGGACGTCATCAACTTTGTCAGCAAGGACCAAGCATTCCCCGACTCAGACCTTACTGTGCTTCGCGGCCATGAGTACTACGCCTGTGGTCCTAGATGCCATGAGTTCCTCAAGGAGATTGGTTCTATCCTCCAAGAGTATGATGCTTTCAGCGTTGGTGAAATGCCCTGTGTTCATGATGAGAGTGAGTTGATCAAGGCTGTCCGGGGTGATCGCGGAGAGTTGAGTATGATTTTCCACTTTGAGCTGTAGGTCATCGCTTCCAAACCGGAACTTCTCATTCAGCGAGCTAAGTATAATGCAGGATGGATCTTGATCATGGTGTGGGAGGCAAGTTCACACCTAGATCCTGGAACCTCTCTGAGCTCAAGGCCACCACCCTCAAGTGGCAGAAGTTCATGTACGACAACGAGGGCTGGAACGCCCTGTACCTGGAAAACCACGACCAGCCACGAGCAATTAGCCGTTTCGTCCACGATGACCCCGAGTACCGTGTTGACAGCGCAAAGCTGATTGCCACTTTCCTCGGCTTCCAGTCAGGTACACCTTTCATCTACCAAGGTCAGGAAATTGGCATGACCAACGTCCCCAAGGACTGGGATTTGGAAGAATACAAGGACCTCGATTGCCTTCGTCACTGGGAGTAAGTCAGGGAATACCTATATTAAGAGCATTGTGTACTGACAGCCCCTGTAGTCTTCACAAGAACGACGATGCCGCGGCTGTGAACTCCTACAAGATTGAGTATCAGAAGAAGTCTCGCGACAACGCTCGAACTCCCATGCAGTGGGACGCAACCCCCAATGCAGGCTTCACAACCGCTGATGCCAAGCCTTGGATGCGCGTCAACGACAACTACAAGGAGGTCAACGCCGCCTCGCAGACATCAGATCCCAACTCTGTGTACGCCTGCTACCGCCAAGTACTCCAGAAGCGCAAGGAGCATGTTGATATCTTTGTCTACGGCAACTTCCAGCTCGTAGACGATTCCAACGAGAAAATCTTTGCATACTCACGACGGGCCGATAATGGGGATACAGCTCTTATCGTGTGCAACTTCACGACTGAGACAGTTGCGTGGACTTTACCCGGCAAGGCCCGAGAGGTTTTGGTCAGTCCTACGGGGAGAACGTCGGAGGATCTTAACGGTGGCGAGATCAAACTGGCTCCTTGTGAGGCCTTTGCGGTCCTTCTCAAGTAGAGACGGGCCAAAGGGTACCTATCCAGTTACCAATGCAGCCTAGACTAGAGCACAATAGAAGATAGTGTCAGAGTTAGCTGAATATTGATTGTATTAAGGAACAACATATGCACCCAATCATGCCGAAACTACCAAATATCCGTGTAAATGCAGATTTCATAACAGGATGAAGTGCAGGCCATACTTTACATCTCCTGATCCATACTTCTTCTCTTACATTCGAAGTCCTGTTACACCTCTTCATGTAGCAGCTCGCCAAGGGCTTTGCTTTCCTCCATAATTTCTCTGGCTTCAGTAGCAGACGCCAGCATATCGTCCATTATCAGTTGTACAGCAAGTTCGGCAACCAACACGGACTGAATAAAAGCCGCCGAACCGCGTCCGGCGATGACTCGGTCTTTTGTAGCATTCTCCTTCAAAGATTCGCCAAACTTCTCCACTAGGTAGTCGCACATGAGTTTACAACCTCGAGGGCCGTAGTACCCAGGGTTCAGATTCCCCTCCTTCTTGAGTGACCTGGCTTGTCCCGTCTCAATCTTGTCCGCGAGAATATCACGAAAGTATGACGGCTTACCCCCCACAATCTTGGACAAGTATTCCTGGTGGTCGTCAAGTCGTCCTTCGAGGCGGTCCCAATCAATATGGGGATAGCCCCTTTCACGCCATGTTTCCATAGCCGTCTCCCTTTTGTGCTTTGCGCAGAATCTTGTCTGCATCTGTACGTTCAACCTCCTGCCTTTGGAATAGTCTTTGAGAGCCTGCTCCGAAACAAGGTCCCCACACCAAGGGCACTGTGTCATTCCGGCTTGCGAACTCTCATCGTCTTCGGGAGGCAATTCATTAATGGATTCCGCATCGCTGAGCTGATCTAGATCCGATAAGATTGGTGAGGATGTGCTGCCAGTATTGTCGCCCGTATTGCCACCCGTATTACCGCCATCTATATCGACGGGCAGAGAGAAGATTGGAGGAGGAGGCGTTGGTGATCGTGATGGCTCTCTCACCTTTTTTCGTTCTCGTTTCTCATTCAATCTGTCTATCGGTCTGCGATCCCAGACGCTGCTCCCTCGCTTTTGGGATGATTTCGCGGCTTTGGTTGGAGTAGAAGATTTTGGCAGCGTTATCTGTGACTTGTTCTCCTTATCCTTCCCAGGAGTTCCAAACTCATCATTGGGCGCGCTCTTCATTGTGGCCTTTGCCTTTGCCTTTGTCGGAGTGCCGCAAGACTCCTGAGAGTAAGATGTAAACTGTGGCCTCTTCTTTTGGGGGCTATCTGAGAGGTCGTCATCCTTTGCGCCGTTGAAGACAGGCTTACGATCTGAATCGATTGTCTTGCCTATGGATGGGTTAACGCGAGTATCAGGAGGTTGCTGACTCGACGAACCTTTCTTTGTTTGTGAGCTCTGTGAACCACGGGGCTTTTGCGACCCTCGAGAACCTTGGGAACCCCCAGTCTTCGATGTCCCATATGTTGTTCCTGATCTCTGTGACCTGGTAAACCCTTTTTCGTCTGTAAATTGGTTCACCGCGGCTTTTCCAGATTTGGCACCGAGTTTCCTTCGCTTGGTACTCGAAGAAGATGTCTCATCAGCGTCCTCAGCGACTGGTTGTTTGCTTTCCTTTTTACTGGCATTCCGTGTAGCGTTCTTTCGAGTCTTTTGAGTGCCCGAGTTGGCGAAGTCTGTACGCGTGATATTACCCCGGTCCGACCTTTCTGGCTCAGAATCGTCAGACTGGTCAAGAGGAAACTTATGTTTAGAAACGCCCGGTCTCAACTTAAAATCCGTGGCCGAGGGTATGTCGTCCTCAGCTTCGTCCCCGGAAGACATTGGTAGAGCGTTGACATCGTCGGGTTGTTCAAGCTTCCGCTTGGGAGCATCTTGCCCTTTGCCCCGGAAGGTGGAAAGCAGAGGATTTGGCCTTTCATTTTTGCTCAAACCGATTCTCATCCTGGTTCTATCGCGTTTCTCGTTTTAATATGCAATATGCCCTGAAGTTGGGGTGAGATATGGAGTTGATAACAGAGTTGGAGTTGCTTCCGCAAGGGAAAAAGAAGAAGCAAGAAGCCTAAGAGACCTCCATGAGAGTTTCGCTTTAGCAAATATGATAGTGAAAGAAATAAAAAGAGTGTGAATCGAGGTCTGATGAGATGGTCACTTGAACAAAGCACTGATGCACGTCGTTTGTTCTTTCTTTCTTTCGCAGGCACTGGCCTCAGTGACCGGAATTCTCCACATGACGGGAGCCAGCAGTCGTACGCGTTAAATAAACGCGCTCCTGCCAATTTAACCCCCCGCCCCTCGGCTTATCACTGTAGTTTAGCGCCACCAGGGACCTACATGTGGCATTAACGCTGTAAGTACGCTAATGGTCTGTGCTTCAGAGCCCCTTCCAAGACGGGATCCGAAAGGGGACGGCAACTTGGGGCTGTTTGTTGTCTTAATCGAAGCTCCATACCTTCAACCTCCAACGTCACAACGAGTTTCAGAGCTGGCAGCTGGGGCCATATATTACAGCCATAGTCCAATAATCTACCTTTGGAACTATTTCTGTGGCATTAGCCTTTAAAAGCCGGAATGGCCCTCAACCGAAAGTACGCAGCTCTTCCAGATCTGGTGAGTGCCCATAATTACAACGGGTTTCTTAACATGCTAACTATCATCTTAGGATTCGGCTCCAGATATCTACGAAACCCCCGAGCTCACAGACGACAACTCTACAGTTCCTGTAAGCTTGTTGCGCCCCAACTAGATTAAGCGTTTGCTCACGTATGCTACAGACGACCACTGCCCGAACCCACTCAGACGATGAGTTCTACGATGTGGAGGATGATACATCTGGCATCTCACGATCGCGTTTACGAATAGACGAAGCTCGCTCCCGCTTTCTTCCCACGAACGTCGACGCAAATGGAGTAGACTTTTCAGACCGAGTTGACGGAAAACGCAAGTCGTACAAGGCTTCCAGTCGAAGGCAACGCATACTGCAGGACGGTACTGAGGAGCTCGGCGACCTTTCAGATGACGATGACGACGAAAGCTTGGAGCGACGAATTGCTCGTCTGAAGCGCGAGGTGGAAGAAGCAAAGACCGAATATGCGAAGCGAAAGGCCGAATCCCAGGCGCAGGCAGACACCGGCGAGGCCACCAGCGACGAGAGACTGGCTTCTCTCAGCCAGGTGCTGGACGAGATATCCAAACCTACAGGCCGTCGAACCTCAGTCCGCATTCCAAAGACAACCGCTTCTTCGAGCTCCGAGGAGAAAGCCGAAGAACCGCAAGGTGAAGATGCAACTTACACTGTGACATATGCGCCAGCATACGAGCAAAGCCACGCTCTCGCCAAAGCAACCGACTTTGACCGCCGACTGTTGATGCTGGAAAAGGGTCTTGGAATCAACGGTTCATTGATGCCAGAGGCCGATGCCAATGGTCTTCCTCGTGCGATTTTACCGACTCTGGATTCTATGAGCAAGCAGATCTCTACCCTCTCGGAAGCTTCTACCGCCAATCTGGATGCGATTAGTCGACGAGTGCGAACACTGGCCCAAGAACAAGACAAGCTCAACGACTCTCGAGAGAAGGCCAAGTCTCTCAGAGAAGAGCTTGGTCGAAATGCTCCTACAGCTCCAGTTGAAGAGTCCGAGCAAGAAGCCAAGATCAATGCGCTTTACGGCATTCTTCCCACGATTGAGAATCTCACCCCGGTACTGCCACCCCTTCTAGACCGATTGCGATCCCTGAGGGCAATTCACGCAGATGCTGCAACTGCCAGCGACACCTTGACCCGCATCGAAAAGCAACAGTCCGAGATGGCTTCGGAGCTGAAGCAGTGGAACGAAGGTCTCGTGAAAATCGAGGCTGCTATCAAGGAAGGAAATGTATCTATTGAGAATAATAAGCAAGTCATGGAGGAATGGGTCAAGGATCTTGAGGAGAGGATGGACGATTTATGAATAATGATGCGTTGGTCAGATACCCTAACAAATAAATCGAGTCAACTCTGGAATCATGGTACAATCAAAATTAGAATATCCTGAGTATGTACCTATACTCGGCCTTTCGACTCATGATGCCCAGTCTCATGACGCCACAACGAAGCAGCATGCGCCATGTGGCTGATGAACCCTTCTTAGCTTCCGCATAATCATTATCCCGGCAGCCCACACCACCAGTTGAAGGCGGCTTCGGCTGCTGGTGGGGTAAGGGCTTTGGCACACGAAAACCCTGACAAACTCACCAAAAAAGTTGTCCCAATCAAGCGTCAATCTACAGCTCACGTCCGCGACCACCGCCCAATCCACCAAATTCCCAACAGTACGGCGACACTCCCGATCCAACGCGCGCTTCCTTCAGCTCACCATTTCTTCAGGTCGCAACAATGGACTCTTCCAAGCAGCCCGTCAAGCTCGTCAAGGTCACCCGAGTGCTCGGCCGAACCGGTGCGTCCCCACGAATTTGATATGGAGGAAGCAAAATATCAAAATCACAACAGCATGAGGGAATGAAATTCTGACAGATGGATAGGCTCTCGTGGTGGTGTCACCCAGGTCCGCGTCGAGTTCATGGACGACCAGACCCGATCGATCATCCGAAACGTCAAGGGCCCAGGTACGATATATAACGAGCTTCCCCCACAAACTCGGACGCGAGAAGCGAGAGTACAGAGTAAGAAACAAGAGTGCGATGCTGACATGCGGCCAATACAGTCCGTGAGGACGACATCCTCTGCCTCCTCGAGTCCGAGCGTGAGGCCCGACGACTACGATAAATGTGCATTCTGGGGAGCAAAGGGGTTCTTGGAAGACGGTCAAACGACGGATGGTCTTTGCATGCTAAGGCGGGCGCGCCTTGTATTGGGACATTGGCCTGGAGCTGCACACTACCCTGGCACTCCAGTTTCATTTGTTAGAGGAGTCACGGATCTGGCACTACGAAATCCAGAACAGTTCTTCTGCAGCATGGAATCCGACCACGAAAAGTGAAATTATTCGATTTTCTTTTGCCCGGCTCATTTCTGCCCTCACACACACGTCCCGACCCGTTTCGAGAAAAACAAGCACTATGCTATGGTCTTTCAATCAACACACGTGTTACGATAATTCAAACGACCTTGGGGTTCCGCTGTTGACCTAGCAACAGGGGAAATTATGTCTTTCCAGTCTCCGTCTCTAGTTGAAAACTGACTGTTCTCCATAACTAACCTCGCTTCTCATCGTGACCTTAGTCACGTGCATTATTTCTGACCTCAAATTGGGCGGGGCGACCAGAGGAAATCTTCTTTCTTCAACATTCTCACAAGATTCCTCAAAGCTCCAACAAACTTTTTGGTAAGTCAGATCCCTCTTCACTTTACACTATCTCCTTGGGAATGATGCTTTTTAGCATGTATTACCTGAACATACTTTGATGTACTTTTTTATCACCAAGATCTCTGACCCTAAACCTCATTCACCACTCTGTTATCGAACACCACGCTTCTGAACAGTTGGCTAACATACAAAAAGAATATCCTAGACATCTCTTCCACCATGGCTTCGGTCCCCAAACCTCCAGCTGGTCATTTCAATGTCCTATATTTTGCCAGCGCCAGCGCATTTACGGGAAAAGACCATGAATCCTTGCCCGCCACTATGTCGCTCACCAAGCTCTTTACCGAGCTCGATACCAGATATCCTGGTATTAAAGCCAAGATTCTCGATTCCTGCCTCGTCACCGTCAACCTTGATTATGTAAACTCGCCTAGTGAGGAGGGTGTTGAAGATACGGTGATCCAAGAAGCAGACGAAGTGGCCATCATCCCTCCCGTCAGCTCTGGTTAAAGGATATTGAGTGCCAGTCGCAACAAATATCGCTCAATGTGCTCGTATTGTGACTCGATCAGGTCACCAGACTTCCGTAGTCGTGGCCAGTTTTCGTGAAAGCCTTCTCCTAGGGACCTCCATCACCTGGCCGACTCTCCGGCAGCAAGGGTTCATTCTCTCCACTTCTCCGTGCTAATGCCCTTGTCCAGCGATGATTCTGTCCCCATCCAGGGTTCTTCTTGTGATAACGCCAGAACCAGCGGGCAGCCACCACGAGGAGGAGGACCAGTAGGACAAAGAGAAGAGTGGACACGATGGTGATGATGGCGGTGAGACTCGTTATTGATGAAACCTGGCATCCGAGAGGCCGTGTGCGCAGCTCCCAGCGTTCCGCCCAATGTGGGCAAACGTTCTCATCATACGCTGGTGCGAGTAGTGGGATCTTGTGGGTGTTGGGTACGCAGGACCATGTCTGTCAGTCTAATGAGTTACTAGGTACTTGATATACCTCGTATAGAGGAACAGGAGCCGTACGAATGGACACCAGCTGCACTGCGAAGTTGCAAGGCAGCCTTTGCATGTTTGGCGTGACCAGCAGCGTAAGAAATGGTCGTCATTGTGGTTTCTGTATGAGGTGAAGTTACCCCGGAAGGCCTGTATCTCATGGTAAGATAGCCAAGAAGAATCCATCATAATTCGCTTAATCAAGAGCTCTCAATGAGATGAGTTGAGTTGTTCAGGTAGGTAATTTGGCTGTCATCATAATTATCTGGATGACAAGCATGGAGTTGTGCGGGGGAAAGTATCATACGTCGACCCCCTGTAACACGCACGCCTTCAAGCCTACCTACAGCCTACAGTACGATTGCAATTCCTAGCCAAAGCTGATTTTGTTTATAATGACACTGAAAATCTTCTGTAAATTATATAACTCTCAAGGACCTTGGGCGACTATCTGTACATACAGCATTGTCCGCGCTACATTCAACTATCAGAATGGCCAGACTATTGATACATTGCTACTTGGTTGTTGCACAGTTTCAAGTACTTGCCTTAGAGCACAGGCATGGCTTGCTCTCTGATCTCTCGAGACCTTCTTACTCGCTGTTTTACCGATCTCATCTCTGCTCGTCTTTGTCTTGCCTGCTTTTCCTTTGCTTCCCGAAGTGACTCGTTATTCAATCTCTCAAACGGCATGAGATCAGCCAGAAACCGTCGGATGTGTAAACCTGTCTTCTCACGGATGAACTCATCAATCTGATCATTACAGGCCGCTGATGCCGCAATATGTAGACCTCTCAGAACATCGCGATCCATGATTTTGCCTTCATCATAATCCTAGTTTGTCGTTCGAAGGTTCCGGATGGATGATGTTCGATGTGGTACGTTTGGTCGGGCAACTTTCCGGCTGGCAAAGATTTGTGAGCAGACAATATCATAATTCGGCGTGACCGCAGAGCCATGATATTTCTTTTTCCCTGCTGGTAATGCCCTAGACTTTTCCCCGCTGTGTGAAGTGCTCTTTGTTGTGGGTGTTAGGATAACAGGGTCGGTCGATAGTCTGCAAATATCTTTTGTAGGTGTCGATGGCGGTTTTACCTGAGGTAGATCCGGTAAAGGTTTATCAGAGTTCTCTCTCAACAAGGATCGTTGAGGGACGAGGAGTTCAACAGGTAAGCTTTGGTAGCGCCTCGGGCAAGGCTGAGCTAACATGGGTTGACTGGTATCCTTCGACGGCTGAAAAGGACTAAAGCTTGAGCTCTGGTCTTTGGCAGGTTCTATTGAACGGAGCTTGGGCGAATGAGTGTTATCCCTAGTGAGGGAGCGGTGGCTATCTGGGGGAACGCTAGCATCATGTCGTTCGATCGTTCGCGTTGACGCACTAGAACAGATAGTGTGTGTTTTGGGCCTAGAGAAAAAGGCTTCTTTAGGTTGCTTCTTCTTTTGTGTATTCCGAGCACCTTTGGGAACAGACTTCACTGTTCGCATGTCGGGAGTTTTGCGTTGGCGTGGCTTCCTTTTATCGAAAGACACCATGCTATGCCATTCCGGATACACGTGCATTTGAGCCTTGGGAATTTTAGACGTGGGCCCAGTCAATGCCTTGTCTTTAGAATCAAATTGTGTATATAGAGGCTTGGGTTTCTGTGCAAGCTGAAGACATTTCTAGTCTCTCCATTGGCTCATATCGCCGGGATGACAAGGGGTGCACTGCGTCTGAGGTACCTGGAGGGCGGCAGTTGTTTTCTGTTGTTGAGGTTGATCTTGATCGACCATGGCATATCTCCACTCGTCCATGTCTTTTGTGACAGGAAAGGGGATTTCTGTACTCGAACTTTGGCAGCCTGGATTCCTATCTATTTGACTGAGATGTGGTCGCTTGACACGAAACCGTAATGCTTGGTCTGGCGTAGCTTGAGCTTTAGCAGAAGCAGTAGGACGCGAAGAATACTTTGCTTGGTCCTTAGAGGTAATGGCTAGTCCAGCAGCCTTGAACTCGGAACGAAAAGGAAGAAGTGCCGATATAGTATGAAGGCTTGCACCAGAATGAGGCGGCGTTGGAGTAGAGATTGCCAACTTGTCTTTGGCACCCGTCTGTTCAGCGTATTGATGAAGCTCCTGTGTAAAACGGTCCAGCGCTTCTCGTTGACTGGGAGTTCTGGACTCGTTCTCAAGACTTTCTGACAATTGGTGCGCCGGCTGCTCAAAGCTGTGCTGTGCTCGTATGGTCTTATCTTTGATTGATAGCATTTGTAATTGTTGCACAATATTCCTCGAAATAGCCTCGACAAGTTGATTGTTCACGTTGGGAACTTTTGGCGTTGTAGAGTTGCTACTGATCTTATCTATAGTGGGATTCTGCGAAGGGGTTACAGATATGTACTCTTCCACGTCGGTACGATTAAGGGGATGACTCTCGAAGGCTGAGCGGGACAATCCTTTTGGGGGCGTTGAAAGGTCGGCCTCCGACTCGTGCAGGGGACTGACGGCCTTGTAAGTCTTTTTCGAAGACACTGGGTCGGTCATCGGGAGGCATTCGAAACCCGAACGTGTGCCTGGTATAGACGGTGGACCATAATCAAAGCGAGTTCGGTATTGGTTTTCGATATCAGAAGTGCCGGAAACAAACTTGAGATCATCATGCTTTTCGGTAGTTGTCATGTCTGGGTGCAATTCAACAGCGCTACGAGCCGCATCCATGACGGTTTCAGGATTGGTGCTCGGGAGATTTGTCTGTGATAGTGGATAGGTTGGTGATGAACATGATTGATGTTCACGACGCTGGTACCGTGTAGCCTGACGCACCACACGCGAAAGTCGTCGTGATATGAAAACAACGCGGTGGCGATTCCTTGAGTTGTCACTGGCAGAGCGAGCTGCGCGTGTACTGGGCAAAGGTAAGGAGTCGTGGGAGCCGAGGTTAGATGCTGGTTTGACCATTCTGCGGCACACGAGTGATGTAGTTTCCAAAAGAGAATTATTGAGATAAGAAAGAGTCTTGATTAATTCGAAAGCATGGGGTCATAACACAGTGAGTTGGTAATGTAGACAGAGTAACTGTAGTTGATGAAGAGAGAATCGCAAGACAATGCTGGGTCATGACTTATTTCCAAGAGCCTGTTTGGAGAAGTAGGAAGGTACTATACAAGATGGGGATCGTACACCTCATGCCGCGAGACCGAGTCATGGGTTGAACCTGAGAGGAAGGAGCTGGTGTTTGGTCTATTTGATATCTTTGATGCCGGGAGATCCGTAGACTTCCAGTTGACGTCGTCCCTTCCGCAAGAGGAATTCAATAGCGGCAAAGTCGCGCTTGTCGATGCTCAAGTTGCGATGGAACTCATTTCTGTGATAACAGTTAGAGGGGCTGAGTAACTACTTTATGGTTGAAGCGAACCTGGCAAAGCTCTCAAAGTGTGGTCGGCTGGCCTAGGCAATCTCAATGTCAGTCAGTCATGATGGAAGTGAGAAGCTCTCGGCTCTTACTTGTGGCTTCTTCCGGCTCTCTCTTAGACAATTGCGATAGAGAGCCATGACCTCCTTTTGAAGTCCTGAAAGTCGGGCCATACTAATTGAATCTTGTGGTTGAGACAAGAATTGAGTGCGATCGGACGAGCTTCTGAAAATGTTGATGTAATCGAGTTCAAGTTAGACGATCAAAGTCTGGGGAAATATTGACGGTATTGTGGAGACCCATTTTCCGCCGAATGCATGTACAACGGCTATATCAAAGATGATTCTATACCTATAATGAATCAGAGCCTAGAGATTAATAAAGAATCTTGATATAGATCCATGACTTCATTCTGGTACTCAGACTCGTCCAGTTTGAAGAAGCAAACGTTGCTTCTATTCTCCCTAATGTTGCTTCAACGACCTGCTGTAGCTTGCATCCCTGCAGATCCAAGGTGTACCTAAAGCCCCAGAAATCACAACATGTAAATAATCACCAAACAGACAATGTAGAATCTAGGTTCCTATTTCGATGAACACAATAATAATGCAATTTAAAGTGCGGAATTATAAGCGGAATCAAGTCTATCAGCTCAACAGGCGCATGCCGCTGTAAACTCCACTATCAACGCCCGGGTAGTACTGTCTGCATCTTACCTGCCCTCTCAACTCCACAGAGTGAACCTCATCTTCAATCTTGAATCATTTAGCCACTTACACTTACACCAAACCCCTGCTTTATTGGCATCGCCGCACCTCTTCCGGGCTACAGCGATCCCTTTTCAGTCCCCTTTCAGGTCACGCGCACCCCCCAAGACGCGCTAGATACAGAGCTGAAACTCCGCCTCGTTCCTAATGGTCCCTTAGCAACTTGTGCCACTTTGCCCGCTTCTGCGGGAGCACTCCAAAGATGACCAGGCAAATGCGTGCGTGCCACGATATGGTGCATCCTATTGGTCCAATCCCACTCCATGCCGCACTCTCGCAAGGACTATGCTCCATCTCAAGGCATTCCAGGACTTGACAGCAGCTCTTGGAGAGTGCCTCCAGGGCTGACTCTGGCTTTCAAAGGATGCCTAGACAAGCTAAAGAAGCGACAACATGGTCAGGTCCCCGCTGGACAGAGTTATCAAGCACTAACTTAGCAAGAGGCAGATCAGCCTAGAGCTCCCATGCTTCCATGCTCGTATGCTCTCTTACATCGAGCTCACAACCAACTGATAATTAACTAGCTTACATTCGGCCACCAATATACATACTTGCGGCGTGACCTATGAGCTGCAGGGCCAACGCGCTTCTCAGCCCCTCGTCCTTTTTATAAGCTTTCTTGTCGCATGAGCAACGCCATCTACACATTTGACCTGTCCAACTCGACCTAGAGGAGTGTTTTGTTTACTTGCCGAAACCTCAAACCTTGTTGGTCCTGATTCCGCGTCCAAGATTGTGGACTCTGAGTGTATACCTTCATATCAACAAAAATGATAGGGACGGTTGGCTTGAGCCGTGATCAACGCCTCATGCCTGGAGCTTTCGGACCTGAAGATTACATCGATTTTTATGAGAACCCCTTCGAAATACTTGAAGATCTAGAATCTGCCTGGGAAAACCGAGAACCACGAGTTTCATGGTCGGTTAAGAACCTACCAGACCTTGACGGGGTTGACTTGGAATGGCACAAGTACGACCCGCCTAGTGCCTTAAGAAAAGCTCCCAATGTTACATCCCAGGTTCTACTCGATGTATTGTGGTCGTCACTCGAGAATGTCAAAACAAGAAACCTTGAAGAAGATCGCCAAAACAAGGAGGTTGAGGAGCAACGGAAGCTTGCCGAAAATGACAAGGGCAAAAGCAAAGAGCCTTATCTACCCATTATCATCCCCATCGAGAACCCTACCGACCACAACAGCACCAGTCCAGTGTTATCAAAGGCTCAGTCTGATTCTCTCAGAAGCACTTCTGGTCCTGGTGTTATTACCAAGGCCGATTTAAAGGCTAACAAGAGGCGTTTGTTCGCCCTTCGTCGTTTCTTCCAGCGCAGCAGTGAGAGAGGCGAAAGCAGTGCCACGGGTGCAGCTCTCGGGGCTTTGCAAGAAGCAGCTGAAGAAGCCGGGCATGACAGGGAAAGTCTTAATCGTTTAATCAAGTCTAATCCAGTGGAGGAAGTGTAAGTTTCAACCCTTTATATCACTTTCACTCACTAAAGGAATCCCAGTGAATGCGTGTCCTGTCTAGACGACTTTCATCCCAAAGATGTTATCAAAGTGCCATGTCACAGTTACTGCCAGGACTGTTTTGTCCGGCTAGTTTCTGCTGCATGCCAGAATGAGCAGCAGTGGCCGCCCAAATGTTGTTTGAACGAGATTCCCTTCAAGACCATCCTGCGGTTCATCCCTGCCAACCTTAAAAAGACATTCGAAGAACGATCCAAGGAGTGGGAACTGCCTGTCAGCGAACGAGTTTACTGCAGTGAACCAAACTGCAGCCTCTGGATCGAACCTAAACGCATTGATCTTAGCAGACGTCAAGGTGTCTGCGACCACTCTCATCTTACGTGTACCATGTGTCGTGGACCTGCTCATGCAGGAGAGGATTGTCCCCAGGACGTCGATATGACTCTCACAAATCAACTAGCCGAAGATGAAGGATGGAAAAGGTGCTTCAACTGTCATGCCTTGGTGGAACACAGAGAAGCTTGCCAGCACATGACTTGTCGATGTGGTACCCAGTTTTGCTATGTCTGCAGCCGACGATGGCGAACTTGCAGCTGTACAATGGAGCAGCTTCAAGCAGTCAAGGATGGAGCCGCTGCTCGAAGGATAGAAAGACGGGCTAAAGAGCTAGCTGAAGCTGAAGAGTTGCGGCAGATTCTCTTGCAGATCGAGGAGTTTGAGCGAGAGGAAGCTCTCAAAGCTGAGCTGCTACGGCAAAAGCAGGAAAGATTGGAAGAGGAACGCCGACAGCGTGAGCTTGAAGAAAGGGTTCGGCAAGAGAGTATTCGCCGCAGAGATATCGAAGTCAAGTACCAAGAGCTACGAATCCTGCTCGATCAATTACATGAGTTACAGCAAGTATTACTTGACGTCGATCAGGAAAAGGAGGCCGAGATTATGGTCATCGACATCAAAACTATAAGAGAGGACCTGGAAAAGAAGCATGAGGCGGAGCGGGCTGATCTGAAAGCACTCACGTTGGCCAAGACAACCGAGAAGGAGTACGCACTTAACAGGGACTTCCAAATTCGAGCCGCTGAAGAAAGTGACATCGAGGAAGCATACCACGAGCGACTCAAGACTTATTGGAAAGAAAAGAAGGACGGGGGGAAGGAGGTCGAGACTTCAATGCTGGCCCTGAGAAAGCGTATGGATCAGAAGCATCACGCGTGGCAAAAGTGGAAGGCTGAACAGCTCATGACCTATGAGACGAAACTCGAAGATAACAGGGTCTATCGGGAGGAGCTCATGTATAGTGCCAAGCACAGGTTGGGTGATTCATGCAAGGAGAGAGAGGCTGAGATGACGAGACGAATGGCAGCTGAGAAGAAGTGGCTTGAGGTTGTAATTCTGGAAAGGGAAAAGCTGCTGAGCGAATGGGAAGTTCAGGAGGTTGAAGGTGATGCTGATAGTATATTCGCACCAGATTCAGACGGTTCCGTAGATGGTCATGAAGCTGTTGCAACAGCGTTGTAAATATCTGAGATAATAACAAGTAAACAGATTCATGGAACTTTACTATATGATATCTCTTGTTATGGACTTATTTCTTGGGTTCATGAAGATGCTCTTGGTAGTTGAATCTGATCACGTGCGCACGACTTGCACAAAAAACCTCTCTTCACGCTGGTGAAAAAACACTACGTCCAACTCACTACTAAGCCGAAGCTTACATCACGACCAATAATAGAATACCTTGTACCTATCGAGATCTTTTTTCCAACATGTCGATCGGCGATATGGGCGAGTCTGCCCAGTAAGTTTACATAAAGTCCAGGGTATGTATGCCCTGCTAACAAACCATGAAATAGTCCACTCAAGATCTTCGATATTACCAGGAAGCAAGATCGTTTCTTATATGCTCTTGCGCCTATGGTGCGATATGGAAAGGTAGGCTATGCCTTATTTCTTTAAGTTATCAGAACATCTACTTACCTATGAAAAGCTTGCCTTTCGACAGACAGTCCATAAGTATGGGGTCGATCTCTCTTGGAGCCCAATGATCCTCGCCAAGGAGTTTAACCGAAGCAGTTTTGCTCGAGACAGTGGTAAGTTATGATTATACTCGAACGAAATGAATCTCACAAGACTGACGAATGAAACTAGACTTGACTGTCTCTACTCAGCCCGATCAACCAGCAACCATAGCCCAGTTCGGCTCAAATGTTCCCATGGAACTCGCTCGAGCATCCGCACTCGTCGCACCAGACGTTCAAGGTGTTGATCTTAACTGTGGATGTCCTCAGTCCTGGGCTTGTGCTGAGAAGTTGGGTGCTGCTCTGATGAATCACCGTGAACTAGTCCGAGATATGGTCGTTGAGACTAGACAGCGTCTTGCAAGTGATGGCTGGGGTGTTGGTCTTGAAGCTGATATCGATAACCCCAAGGGTCGAAGTGTGAGTGTAAAGATTAGGATTCATAATGATCTCAGGTATGAACTTCCATATTCTTGTATGACAGGGAGTATCATCTCACATACCACAGGCAAACGATGGACTTTCTGGACACAGTGATAGGCCACCCTCAAAATCGCCAGGTCGACTGGGTCACTATTCACCCAAGGACAAGATCAACACCATCAACGACCCCAATCAGGGCAGAAGCACTCGAGATCCTAACAGCCAAATACTCCGGAACCCTCCCCATACTCCTCTCCGGAGATGTCTTTGACCTCACCACTCTCCCCTTTCAACCCACTATCACTACCAACAACGACACACCCTTACCCTCAATAGACAAGCTCGTCCTCAACGACACCAACTCCGCCGTCAATATGCCGCGCCCAAGTAACACGCACCTCTCTGGTTTCATGTCCGCCCGCGGCCTCCTTTCCAACCCAGCCATCTTCGCAGGCTACGCAGCCTGTCCCTGGGAAGCCGTCGAGACATTCATGTGCAAGGTTGCGCGCGCCCCTGTACCCTTCAAGTTGGTCCAGCACCATGTCATGGAGATGACGGCTCCTGGAATGGGACCTGATAAGTCCTCGCTTCTGGATAAGAAGGAGCGCGCAGAGATTATGAAGTTGGCTAATACTTGTGAGATCATGGACTTTCTTGATGAGAAGATTGAGGAGAAGACATGGAGGGTTGGTGGTCTTAGACGAGACCTATGAACATGCTCACTGTCACCTTATACGACAACTTTCAGCCAGGAAACGACCAAGAGCATGGTATCATTCAATACATTCATGGCTACAAAAAGCAACACTCTGCTACCTATACTACAGAGTTCCCCAAACGGTCCGCCTCTTACACCAACGCTCAAAGACCACTCAGTACGCTTTGAATGCCCACCGATCCTGAGTCGTCACGCCTCTGTACAAATGCCCGGAAGTCTGCCCTCGACAGTTTACCCCTTATTCCTGATGCCGCGAGGGTCCTCGTCTTCTCGCGGAGCGCCTCAGGCCCAACGATGAACAGGGATCCAATCTCCGTGAGCATCTCCACGGCGGAGCCAACCTCCTTGGTTAAAGGCCACTCGCGCATCGTGGAGACGTACTTTGCAATATCCTGCGTCACCATGAGACCACCTGTCGCGTTTACCTGGAACTTCTTGAAGTGCTCAAAGAGAAGCTTGAGGAGCACCAAGGCCAGTTCGGTAAAGAACTTCTCCGAATTCTGACCATCAATAGCCTGACGAGCGAGCCGATAGGCGCGGGCCAGGAATGTGCAGATGCTCAGACACGTCGGGGTTTGCAGCGAGTCGAGCTCAGCCTCTCTGGGTCGGAAATCCTGCTTCCTCTGGCCGGCTAATGACTTTGTCACCCAGTTGAACACAACGTCAATGGTGCCCTTCATGACGTTGTTTGTCTTCTTTTCAATGTTACCAATGGCCACCCTCTTCTGCGCCTCCATGCTCCGCCTGACTGTTGTGTTTGACTCCGCGAGGCGGATGAGGACGACTGTGATGAATCGATCCATGAGACTTGTAATCGTGACAGCCGGTTGTATCGTCGGCAAGAATGATAGGTCGGGCTCGGTCTTTGTGTTTTCCTGCACAGAGATCTGGTCGAGGGCGGCGTCGAGCGTTGTCTCGATATAAACCTGACCCAGACTCGTCAAGAGTAGGTTGAGGAGGGTATTCACGTCCTTTGGGGTATCAGTTTGAGATCCAAGCTCAAGTGTACGCTGGACGCTCTCGGCCAGCCACTTGAGCATACGCTTGGCATTTGCGACGCTCAAGGCACCGTCCTCCTCTGAGACCTCGATTTCGTTCTTGTTATCTTTGTCCTTGTCTTGAACGCCAGCAACACGCAACATCATGCGCTTCTGTGTAGTCGTAAGCTCTGACGAGTCGAGACGCTCGATATAGGCATCCTTTGCTGATGCGATGAGCTGCGTGCCCTGCTGAGCAAGCGATGCCATGAAGCCAGTGGGCGCCTTCTTCCGCCTTGAATGGTATATACTGTACTTGAACAGCAAGGAACTATACATTTCTTCCAAGCTCTTCCTTTCCCGCTCAATGTACGAGTTTCCTATCATATAGGGAACAAAAAGCTCTTCCATCTGCTGGTCGAGAGTGTGTGCTATTTGAGCTGAGCAAGGTTCGGGGTGTTCTGTCAAGCCATGCGACTTGAGGTCTTCGACTAATGAGCTGAGATAGGTTCTCGACGAGTGCAAAGCTCTGAGGAAAGCTAGGGAAGAAATCTTATCAGTTTCATCCAATACCATTTCGAGCCTCTGTTGGATTGACTGCTGAAATATTCGTTGAATGAACTTGATGAGTACTGTTTCGTAGTATGGGAACGCAAGCTTGATTTGGTTGGACTCGTCTTGCATGACAATCTTGATTTCGTCCAGCAAGTTCTGCAAGCTTGGTTCTACCGTTGGTGGCTCCGAATCAGGATCTGCAAGCTGTTCCCACGTATCGCTGTCCACTTGAACCTCATCGGCGAGAAGTTGATCGCGGTCCAAGAAGAAGGCGTGTTGGTTAACAAAGGTCGCAATAACACTAGCGCCTCCGTTGAAGTCGTAGAGGACCTTTGCACATTCCATCATATCGCCATAGTTGCCCTTCTTGTTGCTGTTCTCGAATTGCTGCAGGAGATCTTGCTCGAGTGTTTCGCAGAACTTCTCCAAGACTTCTCTGGTATTATGCAGTCTTATGTTTCCCACCACGCCGTTTGTGAGGCCGCCATTTCGATGGCCATTTGTCTGGCCCCACGATGCCGGGTCGAGTCGCTGGCTGATGCGCATGAGCTGTCTAACAATCATAGCACAGCGCACTTTGTGCTCAGAGCCAGCCTGTCTTTGGACGTCTTGCAGCAGCGTCAACTTGCCGGTCTCGCTGACCTCTGTCCAACACTGAATCAGGAATATGGCATCATTAGCCCGCCGTCGCTTCTTGTCCAGATCCTCGAGCTTCTCTCCGATTTGAAGCGCAACGTTGCCGTGAGCGTGTTTGGTGCCTAGTCCGTTTTTATAAGAATGCTCCTGGTTGAGGGAAAGATCGAGCTGTTCGAATGCCCGCATAGACTCGTCGAGCTTCTGGCCTAGTGTTTCGAGGGTTGAATCGTGGGCTACCTCTGCGCGGCGCACATGCGACATGAGTTCCGACTCTTTCTCCTGGAGCTCAGCTCCAAGAGAGCCAAGTTGATCGAGGGCATCTAGTACGTCGAGTCAGTATAACTGGCTTTATATCGACAAGCCAAAGAGTGTCGGCCCTACTCTCAAATGTTCGAATCAGGGGTTTGGGATCGAAAGGTGTTTGCGCAGTGCCAGACCGGCGATTCGAAGGTACAGCGCTCTCTGCGAGACTGTCGACAAAGTCGCGCACGATAAAGTCCTTATTGGAGAAGTCGTCGAGGGTGAAGTTCGGTCCCCTTGGGAATAGAGTCTTTTGGCCGGAAGCGGTGCGCTCCATGATGTTGATGCTGACGAGGGTAGAGGCGCTACATGTGGAGAGGGATCATCGACGGTGGCAGAGTCGAGAAGAGGACGAGGTACGAGGTAGGAGGTACGTAGAAGTTTGGTTGTAACGTATTCGCGGAGACGCGCCGTCGATGTCGTTATGTTTGTCGCTCATAAAAGGTTCATGATGTTAATTGGTTTGGATTGAATGCCAGTTGATGGCGATACCTTGTCCTTACCTTAGGTTTAGGTACAGTACCTACCTAGGTATGGATGCCCGCTGTCGCAGCTTCAGAGGCTCAGCTACAGCGTCCAGCCCCGCTATCAGCTGCCGAGTTCCAGTGCGTGCAGTGGCAGTGGGAGGATCTGAGCCACAGGCACGTACGTGAAAGCCAAGAGCTCCAGTGGAGAAGAGCGACGTAACCCGTAAAGCACCGCCACAACCTTTTCCCTGGCAGCTTTTGCCTTGCCTCGCCTGTACCTAGACACGTCTGCCCACTCCAAGCTCCTTTAACTTATAAGCCTGCCCATCCTCGACTGTTGCGCGATCGCAATTCTTGGTTTCATGTGTTTTTAAGACTTGAACCTTTGTCGCCAATACTCAAACATTCTATATACCCCTTCGTAACGACAATCGCCCGTTAGACAGCCTCCCGAGGCTGCAACATCTACAGCCATGCCCTTGATGAACACCCGCGATCGTCAGGCTTACAGGGCCGACGAAACCAAAGATCACACGCTTCTGTCTGAGAAGGAGAGGCAAAGGATGTTCCAGGTACGATCGCAATGCGCATAAAACCATCTATCGCCAGTTGACTAACTATTCGCAGGCATATCTCCCCAAGCCCAACGATCCCCCGTCTACCATGACCAAAAGCTCTCGACCACCACGAAGATCGCGATTGGGACTCCGTCGCTTTGTCCTGAACCAGATGCACGTCCTCATCTTTACCATCATGCACGGTATCTTTTCGCTCTACATCAAGTTGCGCCAGACATGGAACGTCGTCGGCTACCAGATCTCGTCTGTCGTTAAATACCACCACGGCACACCCCAGTATATCAAGAAGGACTTGTTGGGTTTAACGAAAAAGCCCAAGCATCTGAGTGTTATTCTGAAGCTCGAGGAGAATCATCGTACAAAGGCCGATGTCGAACGACTTCTTGACGAGGTAGCCGAGATTGCGACATGGTGCGCCTGTGCCGAGATTCCGATGCTCTCCGTATATGAGAAGACAGGTGTGTAGTCATGATCATATGTCATCTGCAATGTTTATATTAACACTTAACAGGGATTCTCAAGAAGCACATGCCTCGGGTCTACGATGCTGTCAACCAAAAGTTCGCTTTCTACTTTGGCCCCGAGCACCCTGGTCTTACTGTTACATCACCCCACAAGGAGAACTTCCCATCAACCCTTGGCGAGAAGCCCAAGGATCATTTGCGCTTGCACTTGATCTCTGAGCAGGATGGCCGTGATTCTATGGTTGATCTCACTCGAACCCTGGCCGAGATGTCCCAGAGAGGCAAGCTTGCTCCTCGCGACATCTCCATGGAGCTGATTGATGCTGAACTCTCTGAGGGCATCATGGCTGAGCCTGATCTCCTACTCACATTTGGTCCTTACCTTGAATTGTCGGGATACCCCCCTTGGCAGATCAGACTGACTGAGATCTTCTGTCTCCAAGATAATGAAAGGGTTGGGTACCAGGTGTTCCTCAAGGCTCTACAACACTATGGCAGGGCTCAGATGCGTAAAGGTAAATAGGTGTTTCATATCTCATTTCCTTTTTCTTTGTCATGGTTGATATCATAACTTGGAGTAATTATATTTGGCCTCCCGATTTCCAAACCAACATTTCTCGAGCCTCCTTGTTCCATCTATACACTGGCCCCGTCCCAACGTTGTAGTTGTAGTAATTCTCTGTTCCTCCTTTGACCATTGCTCTCCGAAACGTGATATTGATCCTCCCTCCATCCTCCTGGTTCTTCCCTGTGCGCTTTGGTATAGAGTGCAGCCAATTCGACTGCGTTCTCCCTCTCATCAAAATCATGTCGCCGCTTCCCAGGGGTAGTTTCAGTGGTTTTGCATCTGAAGGAGGGTTCGCAGTATTCGGAGGAGGCGGTTTGTGCTTCATGAGAAAGTCGCGTCGAGCTCCTAGTGAGAAAGAAGCAATAGCAGGATCGCGGCCCAGGAACTGCTCGTCGTCGCTATGAAAGCTAATGCTGTCTGAGCCGGAGGCATAGTAGTTCACAAGACAAAAGTTATACGTGCGGCCCGTGGCTAGCTCAGTCCGTCGACGAAGTTCTTCGAGGCATCTGGGGATAGGCCGGGGCGGATACTTGGCGTAGCGTTTATCCAGGGCTCTGGATCCTGTGTTGGCATCCACGGGTAGACCTTTGTCATCAAACTTGGATGTTTCGTCAAGACCAAAAACAGTTGTCCATCTAAATATATGCGTTAGTATGACTCTTTCATAAAACGATGGTTCTCACCTTGGTGTTCGTATCTGAGTCTCTATGCCACCACGCTTGATCTTATACTCAACTCTGTAGAACGGCAGTTCTGTACGGAGGAACTCAAAGAGTCTTCGAGACACAGGAGTTGTGATAAAAGGTTCAAAGTACAAGAGATCCAAATCAGGTTGGTCATTGATCTCTCTCCCAGGTTGATCTGGCAGAGTGGCCAGCTCTTTGCTTAGAGAGGCAGGGAGGTTCTTGATGGAATGGGGATAGTATTGGTGCTCTGAATAAGTGGCCTGTATCTTGGTCAGAAACGTGAAGCTGAGGGTTCCTATTTGAGTTGTTTTACTTCTTCTGTATTTGAATCATTGGAAGAGATGACTCCAGGTTCTGTTTTGGGTTTCTTAACTGTAGGGCTGAAAAAGGCATCGAGGGTACGCTTCTTTGACATGGTGCTGGGGTTGAGTTGAGCAGGATCACCAATAGTTGTATATTTGAGGGGACAAAAAGTTATTGAATCCTTGTTTCTCAGCTAGCAAATACGGATACTTTATAGCGAATTGATCGCAATCCGTGAATATCTAAAGTCGTGACATCACCTCTAATTCCCCAGCCTTGCGTCCAAGTCAAATGTGGCGTTCAGCTGTGGCTGTGCATCAACAGCCTTCCAGATTCTGCAAAGCAAAGCCCTAAAAAGTTCAACCCAGCCTCATTCTCTCAGGGACCAGATAAGACCCTTGTTTGACTCATATGTCACTCTACGTCAGTGCATTTTTCGCCAAAAATTGACGATACCTTGGGAGCAAGGCTTCACTATGGATGTTAGTCCTTTGACCCCTGTCTTCTATGAAAATACGTCAAAGATAGATGGATGAGAACTAATATTTTAAATAATCAGAAAAACTCTCAACTACGAGACATGAACCTGTTCCGAGCACCGGCCGCTCGTGCGGCAAAGACTCTCGACAGGTCTCTCTTTGCAAAGACGCTCAACGCTGCAGCGGCGTCTATTAAGGAGAACAAGCTCTTGTCCAAGTATCGAAAGGAGCTTGAAAAGACAAACGAGGTTCTCTTTATGGAGAGGTTTAATCCTATTCTGCCTGACCCAGATCCCTCGCTTTCTTCTCAAGGCAAAAAGTGTATCGTATTGGCTCCTCAGGTCAAGTCTGCTTGTGAGTTGCAAATATCCCTGTGTAATTCGTTATTGAGACATACTAATAAGAGACATAAACAGCCCCAGAGACATGGAGTCCGATTCTCCAAGAAGCCTCCAAAAGCGGTGATCTCAAAGTAGTGCCGTATGATGTTGAGATCCCTTATGAATTCTGGTCCTACCGTGTGTGAAAGTGCCTGGCTTTGCTCTCAAACAAGAAGACTAACAAGATTAAGTGGATGTGATGAAGTCTATCCTTCCAGAAGAACTTCACGATGAAATCCCAAGTGGTTTCAACACAGTAGGACACGTCGGTATGTTCTTGACCACCCCTAAGAGTTGATATAGCCCATATTGACGTCAACAGCTCATCTCAACATCCGCGATCAGTACCTACCGTACAAGAACATCATCGCTCAAGTCCTCCTGGACAAGAACCCACACATCAAGACAGTCATCAACAAGATCGACAATGTCGGTTCAGAGAACGAGTTCAGAACATTTGCCTACGAAGTCCTCGGCGGCCCTGATGATATGAACGTCGAGGTGAGTGAGGCCGGCTGCACATTCAAGTTCGACTACTCCAAGGTGTACTGGAACAGCAAGCTCGACACCGAGCACAAGAGAATTGCAGGTCTCTTCAAGCCGGGTGAGGTTGTAGCAGATGTCATGGCCGGCATCGGACCCTTTGCTGTCCCAGCTGGTAAGAAGGGCGTCTTTGTCTGGGCCAACGACAAGAACCCAGAGAGCTACCGTTACCTTGAGGAAGCGATCCGCAGAAACAAGGTGAGCTAGACCCGAGTCTCGTCTCATCATGGTTCGATGCTAACATTTGAGTTGTAGGTCTCAGAGTTTGTCAAGCCTCATAACTACGACGGCCACGACTTCATCCGCACATCCGCAGACCTTGTCCTTGAGGCATCAAAGCGCGGTGACTGTGCTGTGGTCAAACCCCAAAGACAACCAAGGCACTCTACCGCACCGCCTCCGGAGCCTGTCCGAATACCCGTGCCGCCGACCATCTCGCATTTTGTCATGAACCTTCCGGCATCTGCAATAGAGTTTACTCACAACTACCGCGGCCTGTACCACGGCCACGAGGATCTCTTTGAGCCTCACACCGAAACAAAACTGCCCATGGTCCATGTGCACTGCTTCTCGGTCAAGGCTGATGATGAGACGCCGCTCAATGAAATCTGCGAGCGGATACGCAAAGAGATCGGTGTCTTGCTGAAACCGGGTGATGCCGAAAATGAAGGTGAAGTCATCATTTACGATGTCCGAGATGTCGCACCGGCAAAACGAATGTTTTGCGCCTCATTCCGTCTGCCGCGTGAGGTTGCCTTTGCCGAGAGGTCCTGAATGGTCGGTCGATGCCCCGGCTGAACTCGGGCCCCGGCGGGACAGTCGGCCGGGCGGACGGCCGGAGGACGATGGAAGCGCCACAGGTAGGATACCGATACCCAATGCAGGATTGAGGCCGGAAAGGAAAGTCAAGAAAAACAAGGCGCTTAGGGCCTGCGACAAATACAACTCTCGCTACAATAAAAAAAAACCAGGGTAGCATTTATCGGGACATGGCCGTCAAAGAAAACAAGGCGCTTACTTATCACTTGATATCTCCAAGTTAATTAGTGGCCGGGTGTTTTATCCCGCGGCCCGTTCAGGCACGATGACGCTTTCATGATAGCTCCGATAACGAGTTTTGTGCTCGTGGGGTTCTGTCTGATACGCCGAGACCCTCGGCGGCGTCAACACATCGTAACAAAGCAGCCTCGCATGCAACCGGTCAACGCAGGATGGGATATCCTGGCAGATCGACGATACATAAAAGTCCTGCTCTTTGCTTTGTTAATGAACAAGCTCACAAGATGCGCGATGCGATGCGTGGCTGGCCAGGTCAAGACGTGGCACCCCCCTCAGAATGACCCCTGGCACCCCTGCTGCTGGAAACGGGTTGCCCACCAGGGCCACCACCCGGCGATGGCATCTTATCTTGGGCACCCTTCTTTTTGCCTGTATTTGGTGGAGGAGCATAATCAGTGGACAGTTGACTCCCTCTTGAACAACGCAGACGCACCCCTCCAGGTCCCTAGCCTGCCTCCTCGCATTAGGGAGCTTGGTCGCGCGGCATCACCGTTAAACTTGAACACTTTGCATGGATACATTGCACCGCAGTGCGTCGTGCATGCATTGGAGCTGACGCGCGCCCTGTTGTGTAACTTGCAAGAACCAAGCCAAGACTGCGGGTACAGGGAGTCCATAAGAGATCGGACAAGACAAGTCAATTGTTCGAGACGGCTGAGACAGCGAAGAAAAAAAGCAATTCTCTGCACGTTTTTGGCTTCAACGGCGGCGCCCACGAGGTTGGTTCTTGGTGTGGCTGCATGGTGTCAGTGTCATGTCATGTCATATCGTGATGTTCGATGTTCGTTCTCATCATGAAGTCTCCCATGTGCCAACCTCATGAATTTCTACTCATCTTCAGGTTCCTTGAAAAAAGAACCAGTTTTGATTCTTCCTTTTTCGGTGCCGTGCTTCCATAACCTCTTCCAGCCCCTGGTCTTCCCGTCATCCCGAGTCTAGGGTTACCTCGAATCTAGGCGACCTCGGTGTGGTATTCCGTAACCCTACGCGCAGCTGAGGGTGCTGCCATCCCACGCAAATTCCCCTGACCGATCTACTTTATGTGCTTCAGTCATAAATAATGTCTGCGAGCCATATTCGGGTTATCATGATACCTTACTGTCTCCGCATTGTCGACTTTGAGAGTTGACATGGCGAGAACCAGTTGGTCTCTCAATTCATGTTGAGCTGTTTCCAGAGCACGTTGTATCCGGCGTGGTTCATGAATCCACAAAGGAACCGAGAGATACAATAACCCAGTTGACAATGAGAGATATTTGATCAAAGACAACCAACGTCTACAAGATGAAATCCAGTGGCGAGAATTCGTCAACTAACACCGTCCACTCGGTTGGTAATTTGTTAGTCGTCCGAGCTCTCGGTGCGGGTCCGGGGTTTCTTAATCGACTGCAGGAGAAGCCATTCAAAAACAGATACAACCCATCATGAGCAGTTGTTTTCTCATCCCCTCCTGTTGATCCGTTGATCCCTCAGAGGCGGGCCGTCGCGGACCTTAATCGCTCAAAGTGAATCTGTATTGACCAGGCGATTAGGCATTCCCTATCTCCTCTCGCAGCTACCAGGGCCACGCTGCAAGACTAGAAAACGGGGTTGTGGGAACAGCAGTCCATCCTTGGAGGCTCTGGAACGGTGATCGTCTAGCGCCTAGGTTCCGTTCATATGCAACGCACATCACACACCTGCACCAAGGGGCCATCTTCAGTTAGGCTCTTCTGCAGCGCCTCAGAAACCGGGGTCTGTGAAGATGGGGTGTGGAGTTTCGAGACGATGAGGGGAGATGTGGATGGCCAGTATGAGGCTGAGGATGCAACTTGACAAGCGAGTCTACCAAGATAGGGTTGCAGTCGAGGTGAAGTAGCCATGGATGTTGAGATAAGGAATCCTTCGAGGCGATAGATAGTTTCGAGAGAAGGAAGGTTGCCGTCGACCAAAAATACATACCAAGCCACAAGACCTGCGTATTTCACGCCAAGTCTGCTGAGATAGAATTCGTAGCATTCAGGATACTTGAAGATTTTGATTCCCCACGGGCGTCCCTGCCAGGAATGTTATAATATCTTAATTATGACCCTGTTAGTCGTCGTATCATCGTATCCTGCAAGACTGAGCATTCACATGTCAAAGCATTGTTTGCTTCTAATGATAAATCCGAATCCTGTTGGTCAATCCTGGTAATGGGACCACATAACTAGGAAGAATCGAGAGTTAAATGCAGAAACTCCGACAGGCAACCATCCAAGAGCAACAAATTATCGATGTCCATTTCTAGTTTTCTCTTGTCGTTAAGAAGTCAGCAAGTCCCACTTGCTCGGACCGAGACGATTGCGTTCGCTACAGTACGTCTCGGCCGATCCGAGTCCTAACAACGAGGGGCAGTTGTATGACATGATTGGTCCGATCAAATCGACAACACTCGTCTTTGTTAATTGAGACTTCGGTTCTGAAGCTGGGTCGGGCTGTTAATGAGAGGGTGAGGATATAGCAATAGGGAGTCTTGCAAAACTGGACGCGTAATGATGAGAAAAGAGGAAATATTGTGCAATGAATGCTTGAGAACATCTCAATATGACAGATGAATATCATAAACAACCCTAGACCCAAAATCGGCCGACGACGTGCATTATGGACACAACTTCCATATTTGGCCATCCGTCAGTGAACCGTATCAAAGATATCTGACCCATGTCAATCGACATGTCTCCCATGTTGAAGAGCAAGGAACAGTCGTCTTCGAGAGTTGTCTCCATACAACTTGGAAGGTGCCGCTTTAGATGCGGGACGATGATTATAGCAGAAATATGCAGAGATGATACTCGGATTGGCAACCCGAGAGCACCAGTGGAGAGTGACATTCTTCCCACTTGGCTTGAAGAACCTAGCAATTCTCTCTGTCCACACCTGGCGCTCATGCGTGCTATATCGAAAGACCATATGTCGAGCTCGAAGGCCGAGTATGAGACCGGATATGTAGTTTCATCATTACTGGAGTGTTCGGGTACTGAGAGGCATCAGGCGTTCCATAAGTACCTCAGCGTAGCAATGGCGGAGGATCACTTCTCTTTGCGAATAATAGATGCTGTTCAAGGGGCGCGCCAGTGAAGCTAGCCAAAGCTTATGTGCTCGCCAGTGCAGAGACTTCAAGAAGATCACGGCCCGCCGTGATATAATCAAGGCTCTAGATCTTGCGTTAGTGCGATTTTATTAATAAAAGTGGTCTTTCGTATGTAAACTGTTGTGAATGTGGAGAGCTGGCCAGTCTCTACAATTCCACTTTGAGGAACAATCCGAGAATCTTGGGTATGGATGCTCTCGTACAAAGCAGGTCAGCAAGTGTTGTAAGCACTACACACAGTTCGTGATAATTGGGTAGGTTGTATTGGATAGTACCCGATGAGTTGAAGTGAGAAGTGATGGGCGATCTATGTCGATCAGGGTCCTTGTTGATTAACGCTCTGCCGCACGAAACCACGACCTGGGCAACTAGGCCTCGAAGCGGATATATCCGGCCAGATACACTTTGATAGTGGGTATGAGCTGATTACGAGGTCTCTGGGGCTGCTTGCGTGGATGGTGTTGAGTTTGTGTAACTGGCGCGAGGTAGAACCGAAGCAGGCTCATCCACAGTTGGCTAATCCTTATTAGACGGATCCGTAAGTATCTCGTCGTAACTTGTATGGGCTTATTTAGTCGTATCAGCCAAGTCCAGTTATGGGGTGAATAGGATGATAGTTAACCAACGTTGGAAACTCCGTCGCACCGACGATCATGAAGTGGAAAGTCTCGAAAAACAATGCCCGAATTATCCCATAGATCCTTGAACTAAGCCGCATATGGCGTCATCCAAAGTTCAGCCTATGGAGGTAGGCTGATTTCTGGCTAGACGAAGTTGCAGAACAAAACTTAGCTACGACGCCTTACCCCGAAGAATCAGGCATACAGGACATTATATCGAGATGCGCCATGGAGTGGATGATATTGAAACATCAACCGTTCAATAGGCTCTTCCGATTTGGTCCATAAAGCTATGGGTCGGAATATTTTGTAGGCAAGGAATTGTTTCGAGTGATCGAGATATCGAGCCATTGTGAAGCCGATAACCTATTCTGAACTCGCAGTCGATGCCTTGCACAGCAGTTAGACGCCTCGAACAAGAAACTGCTGCTGTTACCGTACCCGAGACCTGCACCAAGCATCTCGATTCGCAGTCTGCTATGACTACCTACCAAGCTTCATGGAGTAACTACATGACAGTTGGCTTGCAGAAGAGGATTGCGTCCGTCGCCCTCGTTGGCCCTGATGTCAAGGTGCTCTAATTTGAGCTTCTGTTGGAGCGGGGATAGACTGGCCCTACCGTAGCCACAGCGCATCCGCGTCTGCGCCTGCGTTCAAAATTGTAACCTGTGAGGTAGATGATGCAAGCCATGGCAGCCAATGAGCTGAGGCAAAAACAACATGAAGCTGGCTTCGATGTGTATTGGCCTTTAAGGTCGCCTGCAGAGCGTTTTACAGCCGACGCTCTCCTCAGGCCCACTCTCAAAAGCACCTCAACCTGGCTGTCAAGAAACGACACGGCTATAATACCAGTGTTGGCCAAGACAACATTAATGGGTCTTATGGCGGATTATGGCTGATGGTTGATGGGCCATGGCGTAAGGGGTCCGAGGGCGACATGATGGGTTTGGATTCGAGCTTGTTTCCCGGGTTTTAACAGGACTGGTTGCAGAATTCAAGACTGGCTGCTGTTGAGTACGTGTGTGGCGAAAGGAAGCATATCGGAAAACGACCGAGATACGAATGAAACGACGGCATTGCCAACACGAGCCGAGCCCAGTTGAAAGCAGAGCAGAGTTGTCAAGGTGCACGGTTGATAAGCGTCTTTGTGTTACTCGGCGAGGGAGTTGAAGACATGGCGGGCAAAAAACGAGATATGAAAGTCGAGATAAGAAAGATAAGCAGTGTTCAAGCCTTCACAGAGAGACTGACGCAGATACGTAGGGAGGATATCAGTTGGTGGTTTGGTGAATCTGGGGGTGCATGATTAGTGATCCTCATGGGGG
>JABEXW010000740.1:0-65262 GCA_013266185.1 Fusarium sarcochroum
TCGGATGACAGACGATGAGATACAGGCTGGAAGAATCCCAGGGTGGAAGAATTATGAGACTGGGTGACGTCGGTTCGGGGGCGGATACTTGGCAGTGAGGAATACATTAAAATGTTCATAGTGGTATAAATATACAACAACAAAATTCATCTCAAATAATTGTTGACTTATTTTGGGATTATTCAAGCTATCGTGTTGATGAACGATAATAATGAGCCAAGCGATCAGTTAGGTATCGTGAGACATGAGGTGCGAATGACAGTGAGTGAATGACACCGAAACAAGTGCGACAGGAGCTATAAATGAATATACCCATTTTCTTATAATTGATTCATTTCATCCGCCAACTCGTTGATAAACAATAATGAGTATGTAAGTGAGTGAGTAGTAAGTGATCATCTCACGCGCCAAGCCTACCATCCACTTGCGTCATCAGCCACCCACTAGTTATCAAGAAACCAAACCCCAGCCCATCTTCAGCCCACATCGATTCAACGACATCATCGCCCACGCTAGTTCCATCTCATCCAACATCAACTTATAACCCATTCCTCTCCTCACAAATAATGTCCCATCCTCACAGCCAAATAGACTTGGAATTAAATCCCCTCGGCTCCGACACCGAAGACGACATCTCCGATCCGGATCTTCCGCTCACCATGGCCGACCCGGCATCTACTCCAGCGCCAAAACCACGATGGCTCGACCCCAGGCCTTCGACATGGTGGTCCCGTATCACATCCTCGCGCTTCGCCCAGTGGTTCAAGCGCCTTGTGCGGCCTCGTCTAACATGGCGCTACGTCGTATGCTCAGTTATCGGCGTTTATGTGCTGTACTGCTTCATCACATGGCAGCCCTTCTTCTCATCTAGATTACCGGCATACTCGGGTCCTCATGAAGTCGGCGCTATAGACTTGGAAATCCCCTTGGAAAAGCCAAAGCGCATCTCAGATACTTTACTAAAAGAGACCAAAGAGCCTGCTTTTGAAGTTGAGAGTGTGTTGTTCACGGTGTATTACCCAACTGTCAAGGGCGCTTCATCACGCGGTTCTCTACATCATTGGGTTCCTAAACCTTTGAGCCTCACGGCAGAAGGCTATGCTCGCGCCGCTGGCGTCAATAATTTCCTCATTCGGCCCATCTTCACCTTCGCTCTGTGGCTCTTTGTCGGGACCATCAAGATCCCCGCCAAGGTCGATGTGCCCATTCTCGGCTCTGAGGAAAAAGAGGGCCAGAAGTTCCCTGTCATGGTCTTCTCCCACGGCGCCGTCAGCTCCAGGACCGACTACACTCATTATCTCGGCGAACTCGCCAGTCGCGGCCATGTCATCGCCGCTTTGGAACATCGCGACGGCAGCTGTCCCGGTACCATGGTTCAGATCAAGGATAAGAAAGACCGTCGAGTCTTCCTCCTCAAACAAGGCGACCTTATCTCCGATCCGCCCATGAACGACACCATCCTTAAGAGAGAGCAACTCGCCGTCCGAACAGAGGAGATTCTACAGACAATCCGTGTTCTCCAAGACGTCAACGAAGGCAAGGGCTCAGACGTTTTCACCTCAAGCTCCCGCCATGAAGGCCAATCCCTCGCCGCATTTGCAAACCGCCTCGACTTCAATCATCTCACCATCAACGGCCACTCATACGGCGCAACTGGTGCTCTTCAAGCCCTCAAGACAGCAAACAGCTCAGCCGCTAACCCAGCCATTGGTGGCATCGCTCTCGATCCGGGCAAGTCAAGCGGCCAGCTGAACACCGAAGTCCCCGTCCCTCTCCTCGTCGTGCACTCCAACTCCTGGTCCAAGACGCACAGCATCTTCTTCGGCCGCCCACACTTCGACACAGTCGTCGATCTCGTCCGTGGTGTACGCGACAAAGTCGGCGCAGCCTGGTTCCTAACCAGCATCGGCACAGCGCATCCCAGTGTTACAGATGCGCCGCTTTTGCAGCCTCTGCTCCTCAACTTTGCCACGGGCGCTACTGCGGATGTCCAAAAGGCTCTTGGGGAGTACGTCAAGGTGACATTAGACTTTCTCGACTTTGTAAAGACGGGTAAGAGGAACGGCGTGCTTAATGAGGAGGTAACGCACGAGAAGTATGGGGAGTGGGTGAGTGAAGAGAGGGAGAAGACTTTTCCCAAGGAATATGCAGAATATTGGGAGGTGCACGTATGTCCAGCCGATCAGGACAAGTAGATAGTTTTAATATTGTATATCATTTTCTTGTACTCAATGAATTGGGTTTTTGTCGCAAACTCCGCGTTGTCCTCTTTGCGTCTTCAGGAACTGACTGACTGGACCTGTGTCCCGTAACCGTACCGTCCCGTGCACTACCACAGAATGTTTCACTGCAGTGTCGTTTTCATACTCGATTCATTGTCTAAAGTTTGTGTCTTATTACGGGGGATACCCATGTGGTCATCTCCTCAACTAAGATATATATACAAGAGCATGGATGATCTCCCCGTGGCATTACTCTCGTGAATTAATCATTACTCTTCCCCATATTTGTATAAGCACTCCAACCCAATATTTCAACCCTGTAACGCATTAGAGAAATGCCGCTGGCGAACTGCCAAATCCACTGCTTCCGCCATCTCCCCGATTGCGACGGCTGCTCAAAAACATGTCCACCATAGTCTTGCTACCCATCGCTTGAGCGTCCACCTCTGGTCCCTTCGTCACTTCCGCTGGCTTGCTCACCTTTGCCCGCACTGTTTGTGACCTAGGCGTGGAGTAGCTCGAGTTGTGTCCTCCTCTCGGCGTAGGTGAGCCATTCGTTTGTCTACGCGGATGTACTTCCGCAAGCGCGCCAACTCCAGGGCTCGATTTGGTTGGTGAGCCTTGCCAGCCAGAGAGACGTGCCCGGGAACGGCGTTTGGCAACAGCTTCCTCCGGGGTTGAGTTAAGACAACCTATCGTATTCAGAGACCGCATGCAATGCATTTCCTTCACAGAGCCCGTGTCGAGTATGCTGCTTCGTGAGCCGACAATTGGAAGAGAAGGCACCGCCCTCAGCGTGCTCCTAGGTGGGATAGATGGAGGTCGCTCTTTAGCGTAGACGTCGGTTGTATGGCTCGGCGATGCATTCTCATCGTATCCGATAGCAGCTTTGTGCATTGGCCTTATCGGGCTGCGATTGTCTTGGGAAATCTGAGCATTGCCCCTCATCCTGCTCAAAGGGCTACGGTCCCCCGCGCTATCCTTTGTCGGTGTGAAAATCTCAGGAGTCGAGCCCATTGAAGCATGTTCTCTGACATGTCCCAGTGGTGGAAGGATACTAGTGCCTTGCCAGCCATTTTCTTTTTTGGTGGGAGTCAGAGGCGCCTCGAGCTTTGACACTTTGGAACTGAGCCAAGTCTTCCATTCCACAGAGCTGGCGGTGGAGATATCACGCTGGTGTTGATAGTCTGACCTGCGAGCGGATATATCAGACGGTAATACAAAACCATTGTGGGTGGAGGTCGTAGAATGTCCCAAGAGTGTTGGGTCTGGTGCCTTGGATGGCATCTTGCCATCGTCTGCGGCACAAGAATAAACACTTTCTGTGTCTCCAGCCTGGAAATCCTTCTCTGAGCAAGAGTTACTGTTTTGTCGAACTGGAAGACTCAACGCTGATAAAGAATGAAGATATTGAGACCCTGGTAAACCTCCATTTCCGTGTTCAGGAGATGCCATCATGCTGGCTTGTAGCGCCCGGCGGTAGGGGCTCGGCGACCGAAAGGAATGACAAGACGGGCTCGCAAAAAAGGCCGAACTTCTTTGACTGAGAACCTTCGGGGGTTCAAGCCCACTAATTACACTGACACGCTCGCTTTCGGAATTCGTCCTATCGTCGCTCCAATCCAAGCCAGTCATATGCTCATGCGTGGGTGCGTTGGCAGTCTGGGACAAATGGTTGGAATCAGCGGCCGGGACTTCAGTAGCTGAGCTCGAGCTCCGCGAGGAATGGTCTCCAGCATCCCTGAAGATGTCGTCGTCAGGTCGAACACATCGAATGGTGGAGCTGTCCCATTGTCTAGTCGTGGATTGGCAGCTCTCACTACCTTGTTCGGCGTTTGTGTCCTTAGCCTTGTCCGGGCAGGTGTTGGCTTGTGTGGCTGCTTTCTCGGGACTTTCCTGTCCAAGTCGCTTCATTAGGGCAGAGTAAACACGTTCACTGTCGATCGACATGTCTGCTATAAGGTCCCGAGTCTCTTGTTCCAGTGGTTCAATCGATAGCAAAGACGAAGGAACATTTGTGCCGTTTTCTTTGATGACAGAGAGACGCTGCCTCTCCCAATCTCCAAGAGTCCCAATACTTGTCACAGTGTTTGTGAGTGAGTTTGTCCAACTGGTGACACGGGACTTGTCGTCAGAAATATGTCGCTCTCCGTCGCCAAGACTTTCGACACTGCCTTTGCGAGACCTGAGCTGCTGGTTTGATGGTACGTCGTGCAATGAAGGAACATGCGATGCGACTTGAAACATGGAAGCTTCCTCGGTCGCCTCACCATCCCCGAACTGTGAGCAGCTCTCCCTATCTGATTCTTTTTCTCCAGTACATCGATCCTCCTCTTGCTGCTCAGAGCCTTCAACACTCTTTCCTTTACCAAAAAGTCCCCGCAGTTTTGATCTTAAACCATGGGAGACCTTGCGCGCTGTTTTTCGGATACCTCCTTGCTTGGAAGCAGAGATGCTGTTGGTAGAAAAGGCCGATGATAGGGTCGCGCTATTATTGCTGCTGTTGCGGAGAGACTTGCGAAGACCTGTAGAACCTTCGCTCTGTCTGTTTCTCGAGCGGAACAAGGTAGCTGGCTGACTCTTTTGCCTCTGTTGCTCTTCGATTTGCCGAAATCTCTCCCTGGCAAGCTGAACTGCAAGGTCATTGTCCTCAGCCCGGCTGCTTGAACGCGACGCCGCCATTCTTCGCCGGTTTTTGAGAAAGCTCATTGACGTCGAGACTCTCGGGCCGACGCTTTGGGAAATTGTGTCTTTCAAAGGTTCATTCTCATTGTTTGTAGGCGAGATGAAGGAGGCGGCAGGTGTCAAGCGATTCTTCGCGGGCCAGTTCTTGCTGGAAACTGTCCCTTCCATAGGATGCGACGAAGTCAGCATCGAGCGGGACTTTCTGACCTTTTTAAAGGATGAAGGCATAGAGACAGCATCATCTTCGGGGTTGTAGCACGCGTCGGGTGGTTGCAGAGATTCGAGGTAACGTCGTGTAAGGGAGTAGGTGTCTGGCCTTTCACTACGGAATGACAGTGTGGAGGAGGGTCTGGCGTTTGCATTCCCAAAAGCATGAATCGCTGAAGTCGCTTTTGTGGGTGAATCTCGACCTCCATTCGCTCTCGATGCCAGGTTTCTGCGTGGACAAGCTGAGGGCCCCGCAAAGCGAACACTTTTTTGTCGAACGATGGTAGAAGTGCCATGACGGCTCAAGGCACTGTCATTCCGCTCGAAGCTCTGTCTGACGACGCTGCCAGTGCCATCACTTTTGTCAGGGTAGAAGCTCGCTGGGTCTCGCGGTATGGACATTCCTTCGCTGCTGGGTCGATCTTTGGCTCGATGATAGGATAACACGGCCGCGATGTTTGCGTCCCTTTCAGCCTCCGCAGGATCGATGGACTCAAGCTTGTGGATAGGGCTGCGAACCACAGAGTTGGTCGATTTGCTTCGACTCAATGGACGACGGGTCTTCTTTCGGGAGCTGTTACGTCGGAGCATCTCTCATTTGCGGATCGAATCGATTGCAATAGTAGGAGCTGAAATAGTAATGGTAGTTGGGCGTAGACTCGGAAACAACCGCATCAAGGATACAAATGCCAAGTTGGTGATGGCACCAAACCAGACGGCATGTAAAGGCAGACATGGTAAACTTGAGGTTGAGTGACTCGACAAGTTCAAATTGATCAACTCCAGGAAGGAACGGTAGGGACGATGTTCTCGCCGGAAGGAACTGCTTACAAGTCAGCGGTGGGGCAACAACAGGGCCGTGACAGTCCAGCATGTGAACTTCACCAATGCAGGACAACAGTAGTGACGAGAGTGGACAGAAGACAGCATATTCATCACATAGAACAGATTCTCATATAACAAGGAGATGTATTGTTAAATTGAGCTAAGCCTAAATGCAGCCGCTCTCATGGAACTAACCCATGCAATCAAGCGCGCAAGACGACAACTGGTCATCATAGAGGAGCAGACGCCCCAGTCAGTATCATGTTACCCATACCAAAAAAAGACCCGTGCTAATCCGTAATCCCAACAAACAATGTGTACCCAATGCACCAGATTATAAGATTATAGATCTTACAGGTTAAGCTCCTTGATGAACTGCTCGAGCTCCTCATCGACGAGCTCGTGGATCTTCTTGGAGAACTTCTCAGCCTTGGAGCCGAACTGCTTGGCGCCGTTGGTCAGCTTGCCAGAAACGACATCGATCTCCTCAGAGACAGCGTGCTTAAGCTCCTCAACGGGAGAAGAGGGGGAGGCGCTGTTGACCTTGTAGCTACCGGCAGCAACGATCTTCTTGTAGTCGCTGCAGCCGCCACCGTTCCAGGCGAGCAGGTTGGGGGTGTCGGAAGGAATGTCCGAGAGAGCGTTCTGAGTAGCAACGGAGATAAGGTTCTCCTTGAGCTTCTTGGGGGTGATGGAGGCAACGTTGTACTCGGAGTCCTCAGCGGGCTGAAGAGAGAGGTAGTAGGCCAGGAGACCAGCAATGTGGGGAGAGGCCATGGAAGTACCAGAGATGGTGTTGACGGCGTACTTGGAGCCGATCCAGGTGGACTGAATGTTCAGGCCAGGGGCAAAGATATCAGTGCACTTTCCGTAGTTGGAGAAGTAGGCACGTTCGTCTCGGAGAGCAGAAGCACCGACGGTGACGGGCTCAGTGGCGGCAGCGGGGGAGTAGTTGCAGGCATCAGCGTTGTCGTTGCCAGCGGCGACAGCAAAGTGAATACCAGTGCGGACAGCAGCGTTGACGGCGGCATCGAGAGCCTGAGTCTTGCCACCACCAAGAGACATGTTGGCGACGGAGCCCTTGAAGCCCTTGCGCTTACCGTCCTTGGCCTTCTTCTTCTGCTCGAGATGGCTGGTAGCAGCGTACTCAACACCCTTGACAACGTCGGACATGGATCCAGAGCCGTTAGATCGGAGGACCTTGACAGCATAGACGCTGGCCTTCTTGGCGACACCGTACTTCTTACCAGCGACGGTACCAGAGCAGTGAGTGCCGTGGCCGTTGCCATCCTCATCGGCATCGCCAGAGGGGATGGTCTTACCCCAGTGGGCACGACCCTCGAAATCGACGTGGTCGACGTTGGTACCAGTGTCAACGATGTAAGCGTCAACACCCTCACCACCATCGGCGGCGTACAGGTACTTGTTGAAGGTACCGAAGTTGAGAGTGTCGCGGTGGGAGATACGGGCAAGACCCCAAGGAGCCTGCTTCTCGGTCTCGCCGTCACACTTGTCCTCGATGATCATGTCCTTGTTTGAGACAGGGACCATGGTGTGGACTAGAGTGTCTCGCTCAATGAACTCGACCTGGAAGGACTGTTAGCCTCTGATGATTTGTGAGGTATAAACATGAGTGGTACTTACGTCAGGGTGGCTTCGGATCTTCTCGATCACGGACTCGTCAAAGTGGCCGGCGTAGCCCTTGAAGGCATCGCCAATGTCGAAGCTATGCTTCAAGCCTAAGAAGGTCTTGTCCGTGAAGGGAAGAGACCGCTTTCGCAGCTCAAGGCGCTCAGTCTCGCCCTGCTTGTGGGTGTCCTGGACCCAGAGGTGATGGTCGCTGGCAGCGGACGCATCAACGTGGTCCTTGAACTTGATGATGTACGAGTCTGGGATGGTCTCCGCATCAATGGAGCTGAGGATGGGAGCGGCCTTCTCGTGGATGGTGCCGACGCTGAAAGAGGCAGCGCTGGCGACAGCCGCCATGGAGAGAGTGAGGGCGGACTTCATGGTGACGACACGCGCAAAGGATGGAGCGGCAAAGCTCGGAGTTGGTCTACCTGCGACACAAAGAGAGGAAACAAATGGGACAAAGTGATGCCCTCGACCGTCTGAATTGATGGAATCAGACGAGATCGATACTGCAAAGGATGGGGAGAAAGATGATGGGTATGGATGAGATGATGAAAGGAAGAAGAAGCGATGGCGGCAGCACCTGGGGTAGATAAGCAAGCGCGGCGACGTGCGACAGCTCCAGTGTTGCCTCAGCGGGCCTGGAACGGCTAAAGAGGTGTGACGCATTCATCACTAGGATGGGTGATAACACAGTGGCTGAGCCCTTTTTTCGGCTTAGCGTGTGTCTAAGTTCGCGAATGATCGTCACCAAGGCAATGCGATAACAGTACGTGATGTGCTCACATGATAGTCCGTGCGAGACTTGTCAGCTACACGGCGGGAGAGAAGGCCGAGGCGGGCTACGATTCAGCCGTGTCGACCCGAGGAATGTTCATGACGAAGTTGAAGCTTTGGTTCGGGCTATTTTATTGATAGAAGAGAATATGCAGTGATTATCCGAGTATCTGATTCACCGCTTGGTGATATAACGAGGACGAACTGGCCGCAAGTGATTGCCTCATCTTCATGACTGTTGACAACCCTGTCGTCATTGTCCTCGAGTCATGGCTCATGGGATGGATGTTCGGTACAAGGGAGCAAGCACGGAATCACTACGATACATACTAAAGCTTGACGTTTTGGACGTGGTTGCTGGGGATATCAAGGCATCAGCCTGGTTGTTAATTGAATTCTATGATGCTTGTACAGCCAGCAAAGCACTGGCTCTCTCCCAAGCCGATCAATCTCAGTCTCTCAGCTGTACCGTCTTCCCGTAATGCAGGTACCGTCCATCATGGCTTCGCAAGCTCAACAACACTGTGCCCTGACCAGCCAACCAAAATATCCTGCTCGCACCGAAACCAAGCCCCCACTCAGGCAGGGTGAGCTCCAGCAGGGTGAGCTCCGACCGGGGGAGAAGAGCGTAGCTGAGAAACCTGTTAGTCCAGTTCTGGGTGAAGTCTGGGGACTTAATACCAGGTATGCGCGAGTCTCGAGTTGCTCAACACGCTAGGCTAGGCTATCGATTCGGGCGGAAACGGCCTCCAGAGTCTTATTGATAGTATCGAGTCTGGTGAGAACATCCTGGAGATTTTGCTTGATCAAAGCATCGATATTACCAAGGACATTATCGAGAGAGACATCGTGAAGACGCACGCCGTCCATGGATGCCATAGAGTCGGCCATGATGAAACAGAAATGAAGCCTTTGATGATGATTGATGATCGATGGGTGTTTCGTGGATGAAGAATCGTGTTTGAGAATGGATCGTGAAGTATGGGTCGCGGGGAAATTTATAGGTAATGTTGTACCTTCCAGTATGGAGGTATGGAGTTGCTGCAGCTAAAATCTGGCAGGCGGCGAGAGCATCCAGGGCTTAGCTTATGGAGAACACGTTGGCAAGTGCACTCTGCCTGTCAATGCACGCAAGCTCAAAGCTCGGCAGGGTGAGGTACCTAGGGGAGGAAATAAAACATAAGACGCAAGACTCTAACCTAGGTAACTTCCATCAAGGATAATAATACCAAAGAAAATCATCTCTTTTATAAGATATATATCATGGATATAGCTGGATTTTTCTTTATTAGCTAGAAGATTTAATATCATATTTAGTATATTATAGTAGACCTTTTAGCATATATGAATCAATACTAAAGTGATCTTGCGTCTCATGTTTTATTTCCCCCGAGGGCAGGGTGAGGTACCTAGCGCGTCTGCACGCTGAGGTAGCTCTGTAGAGCTAGCTCTCCACTTTCAAGCAACTCAGAAGCCATGGCTATCTCGTCAGATAACGCCATCAATGAGTACTTGTAGCTCATTCCAGGCATCGAAGTGTCGAGCTATCCTCAACAGATTGCCTTTGTTTATCAATTCGTATTTCTTAGATAAGCCAGATACCTACCTATTTGAGATAACGATAAGCAGATCTCGGAGCATTGTCTTGAGTCTCCACGTCACCACATTGGATAACGCCAGAGCTCTGATGCCATGATGGGTTGCCTTGAGGTGAGATATTAGCTGAGATTGATCCATCATAAGCCAACTCAAAGGTCGTCCTGGAAGACAGAATGATAATCTGTCCTCATAATATGGTTTGAAGCTACAGAGATACTTTTTATGTATTTTATGGTTGATGCTAAACCCTCATTCCAGGGTCTTTTAACACCAGCATGTCGCGTTTAACTCGGAACTGAGCTGCGTGGCCCCGAGTTGGGTCCGACGTCGCAGTCCTTAAACGGCTCAGAACCCGAGTCCTACAAAAACAACTGAGAGGAACCTTTCGTGCGTATCTATAGCGTACGTAAGAGTTAACTGTGTTCACTCTTGTTAACCTCGCATCCTGAGCATGTTTCAAGATAGCGTTTCGTGTAAAAAACAGTATGTAAGCCAGTAATTCAAGCTCCAGACGATATGGGATGAAGAGCTTCAGAACCTTTCCTATGAACCAGTCAATTTCTTGCAACATATTAATTGAACCAATCGTTTTAAATGCACGTATTTGCCCAGCCAAGCACATCACAATGAGCGCCATGCCGTACGCCATACGAATGTTCAATCTACCCTGGACAAGAGCTTCGGTAGCCAACGTCATTGAGACACGGCGCTTTCATTCAAGACATGCGTGTCTCTCACATATATGCCTTTGATATCTCAAAATCACGATCCTTCAAGTCATGTTACTGTCTCTCCCCAATATCCCCCCATTGAATCCTCCCTCTTTACGCGGGTGTGGAGGGTTCAATCAGGTGCACGCGTACATGTCACTCCAACTGCGTTACTCGAGCTTCGTCAGCTCGGGAGGGGCCACCTTCGCCACACTCCATCAGCCAAGCCACACCTCCAAGGCTGACCCCAAGTTACAGTATTGAGCACAGATAGTGCAGGCTCCAGTGATAACCGGTTGTTTCGAGACACCTTCGCTAATTGTCAGCTTCAAGTACCTATTGACCAGTTCCGATACCTCCTCTCGATACCCCGTAGAGCTAACCCGTGGCCGTGTTGTGTGCGCTGTTCCTCCCGCCCGAGAGCTTCATGCGCCCCGCGCTGGTAGCTCCATCAAGTTCCAAATCTTACTCTTCGATGCCTACGACGCCTGATAACGGCCTGGACCCTTGAAGGGCTCAGGGGGAGACGGTCCCTGGAATGAACCTGTGATTTAACGATCGTTACAATGGCCTCAATACCAAGAAGATACCGGTCGTCCACTTCGGCCTCGAACCCACCAACCACGAAGTCTTTCGAAATCCTCAAAGGCTTGCTCGAAGCCCTTAGCCTTGATACCACCCTCCACCAAGAAAACGGGTTCCCTCAAATACCGCAATTGTTGAGAAAGCTTCGACATATCACCCAACACATCACTGCGACAGGCTCGCCCGTTCACCAAGATGATTTCCGACACGCCGATGGCTTCCAACATATCCTCAATGTACTGCGAGCCTTCTCAGGCTATTACAACCCCGATAAACGAAGCGATGCAGACATGCTTGCCTTGTTTAAGCTGCTGGGAGACTGTCTAAACCTCTTTTCGGCGGCCTTACGCGGGCATTCGGGAAACCGACGATATTTTCGATATAGAGTCGAGGGAGGGGGATGGGAGGCTTTGGAGCAGGTCATCGCAAGTATAGGACTCGGCGGGGCCGAACCTGATGCCTGGATAAGCTGTCATGTCTTTGGAAAGCTTCTTGCTTTTTCCCTCGATGACGATGCACTCGATCTCCTCTGCCAGTCCATCGCAAAATCCCTACGACCCGATGATGAAAACTCGCCCAAAGACGAAGATGACGATAGTGCCGAAGAGCAATGGGATCTGGTGCTGGCTAAGTCTGCCGAGAATATTACACCTGGCGTGCGGGAGGTTGTGAATGCCAAGACTATAATACGGCATCCTGAGATTCTGAGAGCAGTTGTCAGCTTCTGGACGGCTATTCCCCGAATGAAGGATGGTCTCGCAAACCCCGCCTCTTTGCTTGTCCTAGAGACACTTCACAGCATCGTTGCTGTTTCTATATACAACCGGGCTGCCGTGCATTCGACTGGCGCCTTATCACAGTTCCTCCGAGTCGCTTTCAATGCCGATTCAGCTCTTAGCCCACCTGAGCGGGAGAAGGTATTGGCTATCTGCAAAATGCTCATGTTCTTGGGTGTAAACGAGCCGGCTGACACACAATTCTTACTATCAACACCTGGTTCTGAGGCATCTGAATTCTGCTTACAGATGACATCGAAGCATTCTGGCCCTCCGTTCTTCCAATTTGATCTGTCATTACATGGCCACTCATCACTCGAGTTGTCTAGTCTTGGGCGTTCATTTCCACCGCAGTCTAGTGCAGGATACACCTTTACAGCTTGGATTCGAGTAGACAGCTTCGATCCTACTGCACATACAACGGTATTCGGTGTCTTTGATTCCACACAAGCATGCTTCCTGCTCATGTACCTTGAGAGAGACACTCACAACTTTATCCTTCAAACATCTGTTACTTCCAACAAGCCTAGCGTGCGCTTTAAGTCTGTTTCCTTCAAGGAGAAAAGATGGTACCATATCGCCATTGTGCATCGCCGACCAAAGACAATGGTTGGTAGCAAGGCGTCGCTGTATGTCAATGGTGAATTCTCAGAACAGATTCGCTGTAACTATCCCCATTTACCACCGCTCTCAACTGGTGCACATGAGAGTTTTGCCTCGTTCAACTCAAATCAAAACAAGACCAACCCTGTGCAGGCTTTCATCGGTACACCCAAAGACCTCTCCAACCAAATAGGTCCCGGCCTTGTTTTCTCGCGATGGTCACTTGCTTCTGCACATTTGTTCGAGGACGCTCTGAGCGACGACTTTTTGGCTGTTCACTATGGCCTCGGACCGCGATACCAGGGCAACTTCCAAGACAGCTTGGGAGGCTTCCAGACCTACGAGGCATCAGCTACCTTGGGCCTCCGGAATGAGATTGCGCATCCCGGAAAAGGCGAGACGTCAGACATTATCAGAGCAGTTCGTGAAAAAGCTGGTTCGCTGCTCCCAGAGTCTAAGATCCTGCTCAGTATTTTACCTTCGGCCACGTTCCCAGAAAATGTACAATTCTATGATACGGGACTGTTGCGATCACTTCCACGAAACTGCGCTCGCAATCTTTTCAGAGCATCAAATCAAGAGGGCGCACCTCTGGCTATCAACTGTGCTGTCCCAAGTCTCCCAGATTCCCTGTTCAGGGTTCAAGGGCTTTTGTCATTCCGAGGCAATCCTATCGTCGCTGCACCATCGTATTTGGACGAGAATCTGTGGCGCCTTGCTGGTTTCACCCCACTGGCTCTGAAGCTCTTCGAGAGAGCATCCTCGATCGACGAGACGGTGAGAGCGGCGGAAATGCTCTTTTATTGCATCCGACAGAGTTGGAGAAACAGCGAAGCCATTGAGAAGGACAATGGGTACGGCATCCTGGCTATGCTTCTACGTGTGAAGCTAGGGTACGACCGCAGCAGCGGCGATTCCACCGTTACTCGACTCCAGGTTTCGAACGAGGATCGCGATCGCCTGGCCTTTCAACTTCTCAGTCTGATCCTTGGCTTTGTTGGGTACAACCATGCAGAACCCATGGAGTCATTCATCATTAATCCTCTTGCTTACCGCATCTTGCTTATCGACTTAGACATTTGGCGCAAGTCAGCACCCCGAATTCAAGAGCTTTACTATAAACAGTTTGTGACTTTCGCCGTCAAGAGCAAGTATCACGAGTTTAATAGTCGGAGGTTGATCAGGATGAGTAAGTTACAGTGCTGGCGAGCTTTATGGGCTATTCTAACACGCTTTAGGAATTGTCAAAAGGCTGCTGGATGCCATGAAGGGGGAAGTGGTCTCAGAAGATACGATCTCCCACTTCATGGGTGCCTTCGAAGTCCTCGTATCTTCCAACTTTAGTCAAGAGGTCATGAGGTCCTTGTCGCTGTTCATCACATACGCCTTTCATTCTACGCCTTCGTCCTTACCACGAAGCCCACGACCTCTTTCAATTGTGTCCAGATCCGGCACTCCTGTCCCAAGACGAAGGGGAACACCGACCGATCCCACTGCAGCTGCAATTGCGTCTGGTTTGAAGTTCATGACCAAGAAGCAGCTTGGTGTCAAGGTTCTGAGCATGTACTCGCGCATTTTATGTGAGAAGGGCAACACGACTCACATTAAAAAGTTTGCTCGAACCGTGACGAACAAGGTGAGAGAGGTTTCCTGTTTGTCCAAAATGTTGACTAATGGTAGTAGTGGCTTCTATATCTATTGGCTGAGGATGACCCTGAAGTCGTTGTTCATGGCTGCAAGATCCTGGCACGTCTGCTTGTTACGCATGGCACCAACTACACCTCGAAATTTGCCGGAAAGTCTGGAGGCTTCGTAATCATGTCAAACCGCCTCAAGCGATTTTGGGATATGCCAACTCTCTGGCCAATTTGCTTCAGTATCTTGTTCGGCTACGACGTCGCAGAGATCAATTTTGACAGAAACTTTGACTTCTTCAGCCTTTTGGAGACGTTTGGCAAGCGGAAAGTTGTCTACCCCGACTCTCTGTCGGTCATTACAGCAATGTTGCAGCATGGTCTGAAAGACGTGATGAGGCACCAGGATGATCCAGACTCGCCCGCAACACACATCGATCCCTCACAAGCCCTTAAGAAGCACGCGTCTTCCAAGGAACTTCGCCCGCGAGCAAATTCCATGAACCTGGCCGCTGCCCTTGAAACTCGACTGAACTTCTCGCGAGACAGTGAGCGAGTCGCGAGCTATGCCGGCGTTCTTCATACTGTGATACGTTTCCTCTTGGACCTCCATGAGCGTTCGACAGAATTCAGAGACTTTGCCTTGAACTCGGAATGGGTGCGACTATTGCTCTCGGCACTCTATCCAGTCATCGTTAGCGCCGATGCGGTTACAGCCGAAACCGAGTTGAACTCTGGCGATACGGCCCTGACGTTCGAAGGAACAGATGTGATCATCCGTCCTATTGGTGGCAGCGGTTCACATGCTACACCTATCGTACGAACAACAAGCGTGGACCCCGTCCCATCGCCCCAGTCAACACCACCTAAGGGTACACCACTCAGAAGAGCCTCATCGTTCATTCTTCTCACCCAGCAAAAGTCACCTGTGGGTCCAAGTCCAGCTCGGTTGAATCCTACTCTGGCGCCACCAAGATCAACACCAACCAGGAAGCCGAGCAGTGATATCTTGGATGGACTTTTAGAGCTGGTAGTCGACGTCTTCATGGATCAGCTTCTGTCAAGGAAAGACTTTCCAGGCTTCGGCTTGTTCACCAAGGTCCCTCCTGGTTTCCGTGAACACCAAGCCTACTTCGAGTCTTATATCTTGAAGCATGTCATTGCTCAATTGACCAACAATATCCAGCTCAACCAGAAGGCGATCTGTGAGCCCCGAGTCCTGACCAACCTCTCGCGATTTTGCCTCCATATGTCGGAAGCCATCTTTGAGGGATGGTTCCTGAATGGAGCTGAGGCCATGATCGACTTTGTTGGCATGCTGTTGGAGTTTTTGCAACGTCCCGACATTTCTACCCTCAAGAGTGTTCGACTTTGTAGCCAGGCCGTTGCCACGGTTCGAAGCTGTCTGCTAAGGATCATTCTTTTGAGGTTATCGGACCTCGATAGCCCAGAGACCACATTGGTTGAGGCCAAGCAGTTCGTGGACAAGATGGCATACTGGCAAATGTCAATCCTCGGATGTTTCACTGGCGATGACGAATTTCTCAAGCTTTTCTGGTACCAGCTCTACACGAAGCTCATCGGCGACAAGATGCCCCTTCGGATTGCGGCAGCCAATTTTTTACGCATCATTCTGGTTCAGAAGCCGGAAGAATCTGCCACTCTCATCCACTCATGTATGACGCCTGACCAGAAGCAGCTTTCTAATGACTTCCAGAAGTTGACGGGCGTGGATAACGAAACGTTTGTTGATTGGGTTGACAAACACCGACCATCGTTGGACGTCCTGTTCTTTGGCGGCATGTCCAAAACCTGGGAAGACTTTGTCAGTGCGGAGAATGTTCGTACCGCCGAGACGGCCAGAACTCGCTTGGCCAAACGTAAAGACAAGCTCAGATCATGGCACACCGAGAGCGTTAACACAGAGAAGATCCTCCTTAGTCATGACATTGGTAATAGCGCTTGGATGAAGAGCATCTACAACTCCGAGTACTTCAAGTACCAGCGAATCATGCAAGACCAACAGGATGACCTCGTGTTCCTAAGCGCAGCCTACAAGAAGATGGAACGGGACCTCATGCGACCTGGTGCGGTGTTCAGCGAAGCAGCATCTCCTAAATGGAAGCTTGACCGAACAGAAGGACGAAATCGGATGCGACTCAGAGTTCTCCCAGACTTCACGATAAGCAAGGACGAATACCAGCCCAAGAGGAAAGCCAGCGAAGTGCTGCAGACTCTTCGGATAAACACAAACACGCCGGCCAGTCCAGCACCTTCGATTTCGACATCTGCTGTGACACCAATTCGATCGGCCCCCTCTACAGCAATAGAAGGCACTAATGAACCACCTCAGTTCACCGAAGAACCAGAGTCCACGGAGCAAACGGAGCAGCCCAACTCTGGCGTCGCGCCCGAGGATGACTTTGAGCTTGTGGATGACCCTAACGATCCTAATGAGGGAGACGAAGGCTTCGAGGATAAGAATCGCAAGGTGATGCGACGGCTAGAGCGTGGTGATCAGGTCCAGTCTGCATACAACATCTCTCGCATTATTGGTCTGGAAGCGTGTGAGGGTATCCTCATCATAGGAAAGGATGCCCTCTACATAATGGACAACGTGTTTCAATGTGCTAACGGTGACATTGTCAACGTCTGGCAAGCTCCTCTTGAAGAGCGCGACCCGTTCTCTCAGATTGTCACCGACGCAAAAACATCTGAGAAGCGACAGAACAACAAGGAGCAAGAGTCGAGGCACTGGCGATGGCACGATGTTATCAGTATCTCCAAACGTCGGTTCCTTTTCCGAGACGTTGCGATTGAAGTATTCTTTACAGACGGCCGCAGCTATCTCTTGACTACGATCAACCCAGTGGTTCGAGATAACCTGTTTATCAAGATGCTCAGCAAAGCTCCTCACACAAGCGGTGCCAACACACTTCCCAATCCCGAGGATGCCTGGCGCTTGGAGTCTCTCAAGGTGGTTGACGAGTCTCCCCAAGGATTTGGATCCAAGTTTGGCACCTTCTTCAACTCATCGCCCTGGAATCCTATCCTCAAGAAATGGCAAAAGGGTGAAATCTCCAACTTTCACTATCTTATGATGGTCAACACAATGGCTGGCAGGACCTTCAACGATTTGACCCAGTATCCAGTTTTCCCATGGGTTCTGGCAGATTATAGCAGCGAGGATCTGGATCTGGACGACCCCAATACTTTCCGAGATTTGTCCAAGCCAATGGGCGCTCAAACACCGCACAGAGTTGGAGGTTTTGTCGAGAGTTACAGTGCCTTGGAAGAAATTGGAGAGATTCCTTTCCACTATGGCACCCATTACTCTTCAGCCATGATTGTGTCATCGTACTTGATCCGCCTGCCGCCTTTTGTTCAATCCTACATCCTGCTTCAAGGAGGAAGCTTTGATCACGCTGACCGACTGTTCCAATCCATTCCGGAGGCATGGAAGTCGGCCTCCTGCAAGAACAAGGCCGATGTGAGAGAGCTTATTCCCGAGTTCTACTGCTTACCTGAGTTTCTGACCAACATCAACGGGTACAACTTTGGCAATCGTGAAAGCAACGGCGTCAAGGTCGACCACGTGGAACTACCCCCATGGGCAAAAGGCGATCCAAGGATTTTCATCGCCAAGCATCGCGAGGCGTTGGAAAGCCCGTACGTGAGCGAGAACCTTCACCAGTGGATCGATCTCGTCTTTGGTTTCAAGCAGCGAGGCGAAGCAGCTGTAGAGAACCTCAATGTGTTCCATCATCTCTCATACCGCGGTGCGACGGACCTGGATAGTATCACAGATGCAAAGGAGAGAGCTATTCTTGCTGGCGTGATTCACAACTTTGGACAGACGCCGCATCAGGTGTTTATGAAGTCGCATCCTGCTCGAGAGCACGTGAGATGTCCCATTCGACGTTTGGACACCAGCGTGTTTTCGTTAGGATGTCTTCCCAACCCACTCCTTGGTAAGGACTCTGTATCCGCAACTCTCGAACTCAATTGACTAACCTTCAACAGAGAGCCATGAGCGTGTAGCTTCCCTCATTTACGCTTCCAAACTGGACCGCTTGTTGTGTGCTTCCCCATTCCGCCTCAACTTCCCACCTTACGACAAGTTCCTCGAATGGGGATATGCCGACAACAGCATCCGCTTCTTCTTCAGCGACAACCGAAAGGTAATACGTAATCACATCCCTCATCCAGGTCACCGCGCTAACTCACCAAAGCCTGCTGGTCTATTTGAGAACCTCCACATTGGCCAAATCTCATGTGCCTGCTTTGCCGATTCGAAAACCCTCATCACTGCTGGAGAGGATTGTGTGGTGTCGGTCTATGCACTCCAGACCACAGCCGGTAAGCCGGTTGAGTTGCTGCCAAGGTCTAGTCTGTTTGGACACAAATCGCCGGTCACTACGATTGCAGTCAGCAAGGCCTTCAGCACACTCTTGACTGTATCTGCAGATGGACAGGCGTTCTTGTGGGATCTCAACCGGCTTTCGTTTATTCGAAAGCTGCCTTTAGTGCGTCCTGTCGAATCTGCCCGCATCAACGACATTTCGGGCGAGATCCTCCTCTGTTCTGGACCTAATGTGTTACTATACACGCTCAACGGCACGCTGCTTCTGGATCAGAACGTCTGCTTTGACCAGGATGACTACATTCACTCGTGCGCCTTTTACGAGGGTGCTGGCAACGAGTGGCTTGACAATTACTTGATCTTCACGGGCCACAAGCGCGGTAGAGTCAACGTCTGGCGACGCAGTATTTTGGGCAGCCGATGGACGCTAGAGCTCCTTAGAAAGCTTGACCATGCGGACTACAAGAAAGATAAGGGCGAGAACACCGACGCAGGCATAACATGCATCAGTCCAATGCCAACATGCGTTTACACAGGTGATGATGACGGTCGAGTTGTAAGTATCCCGATTTTACAAACCATTACAAGACTGACAAGTTCTAGTACGAATGGAACCTACTGAGCAGGGAAAGATAGAGTCTGGCCCTCCCAAACCGGACATCAGTGCGACATCACCGCCGCAACAGCCTCGTATGATTTAAAAAGAGGGAGAATATTTTGTTTTGTTTCTTGCACATCGCCAACGGCGTTTCCTGTCCGACCTTATCCCGCATGTTAGAAAATCAGACTCGCGCAAGTGGGCGCACATCAACATATATATATATGTATCGAGAGCGTGTAGACAGCCGGTGGATTGATTGATCAATTGTAGAAAATCGAATTGGAGCGTCAATTGCTGCTGAATTTGGACCTCGACTCGTCCCTTGATTCCTCTATGATATCCTCCCCCTCCGTTTCGCGCTGTATTGGGAAACGCCGTAGTTTGTACAAGGTTATTTGCTCTTTCTTTCCGAGCCGTGATGTTTCCTTCGTCCTCTTCAATTCGAGTTCTTAGTCGTCGTAGCCGGTGAGCTGTTTCCTGGGACCAGAGGGCACTGTGCCGGGTTAGCATAGCTGGTTTAGGGTGTCCAAGGTGGGAGGCAACGCACCAGGGTAGGTCACGGGAACCGGGGGAGCGTCAATATCGCCAAAGTAGTGTCGGATCGGAGGGACAATGGGCATGGCGACGGGACCAGCGGCACCGATAATGACGGACCAGAAGAGGGCGGGACGCTCGCGGGCTGCCCAGCGGCAGTACTTGAGGGGGGTTTGCCAGAAGAGGGGCGCAGCAGACATCTTGACTAGACAGAGTAATATTAGCAAGAGATATCAAGGTGGGGAGCAGTCGGTTCGTACTCAATTGACGAGGATCGTGAGGTTGTTGTCGTCGGGACCAGATGGTGATGATGGGCTTTGGAGTATGGAGGTCGACGGTCCAATCGCAGGAGCGGAAAAACCAAGCCGCGGGAGTCGGATTATTCTAGGTAAGAACAATGGGGCTAAGCCCATCAAAGATAAATGTTAAAAAATGCTACTCTAAAGGGTCTAGCGTATCATGTTTCACCTCTTCCCCCACTGAAGGCTACGTATTCCACAACGCAAGCTCAGGTACCCGGCCACATTGGGAAGCTTTTTCGTCTTGAAAGCGCAAGCTGTCCACGTCCTTCTCGACGACAACTTCCATCTCGAGACGAGCGAGATCACCACCACAAAAATCCCAACCACATTCCCACAACCTCTTTTTCACAGAGAAAGCAAGAATGCGGTCGCTTCTGAGTCTCGTGCTCTTTCTCTTTGCGGCGCTGGTTTCGGCCGTGAGCACAGCTGGCAACCGCTTGCTGGTGGTGCTGGATGGCGCAGAGGACAAGGAGGCCTACACTACTTTTTTCCGCGACTTGACTGGTATATTATCTCTCAATGGTAATTGGTGATGATCTTGAAGCTTACAGTTTCCAGAGCGAGGATACGATATTACATATGAATCACCCAAGAGCGAAGCCCTGAGCTTGTTCCGCTACGGCGAGAGGACCTATGATCACCTCGTCTTCCTCCCCACCAAGATCAAGGGTCGGTCATATCCTCTATCTCTACAATGCGATCATACTAACTCTTGCGCAGGTCTGGGACCCAATCTGACTCCCAATGTCATCCTTGAATTCGTCAACGCCGGCGGAAACATTCTCCTGACCATGTCCTCCACCCACGCCGTCCCTACCTCTCTCGTCTCCGTCCTCTCCGAGCTCGACGTTGCCCTCCCCGCTGAGCGCACCGGCAAGGTCGTTGACCACTTCGCCTATGACGCCGTTTCTGCCGCTGAGACCCACGATGTCCTCGTTCTCGAAGCTCCTCGCAACGTGCGCGTCGGCCTGAAGGACTACTTCGAGATCCCCGGCGCATTCATCTCCGTCCCTCACGCCGTCGGCCACACTCTGGGCTCTGGACCTCTGCTCACTCCCATCCTCCGAGCTCCTCCTACCGCGTACAGCTACAACCCCAAGGAGCAGACCGATACTATCGACGCTGACGACCTGTTCGCCGCTGGTAAGCAGCTTGGACTCGTCTCTGTCTTCCAGGCTCGCAACTCTGCGCGCTTCACCGTCATTGGCTCCGCCGAGATGCTCCAGGATAAGACTTTCGACACCAAGGTCACTCGACAGGGCGGCAAGGCTCTGTTCCCTGCCAACCGGGAGTTTGTCAACAGCTTGTCCGCCTGGACTTTTAAGGAACTGGGTGTACTACGAGTTAACAAGATTGAGCACCGTCTCAAGGGCGACAACGAGACCAACCCTGGCCTCTACTGCATCAAGAACGATGTTGTATGTTGAAATCCGTGCTTCACAGCTTATAGCTTGTACTAACATTCAATAGACCTACAGCATCTCCATCTCCGAGTACGCCTGGAGCAACTGGCAACCCTTCCGCCTTCCTGAGGGCGACTCCGTTCAGCTTGAGTTCTCTATGCTGTCTCCCTTCCACCGCCTCGAGCTGACCCCCGTGCACGAAAACGAGCATGAGACCGTCTTCTCCACCGACTTTGTCCTGCCCGACCAGCACGGCATCTTCAACTTCAAGGTCAACTACAAGCGACCTTTCCTGACCAACGTCGAGGAGAAGAATACCGTCAGCGTGCGACACCTGGCTCACGACGAGTTCCCTCGAAGCTACGTGATCAACGGTGCTTGGCCTGGACTGACTGGCATCTGGGCCACCATTATCGGGTTCCTTGCCTTCAGCATCGTGTGGATGTACAGCCAGCCTGTCAAGACACCGGCTGGAGCCAAGAAGACTCAATAGAAGGAATAGAGAGAAGCGGGATTCCAATGTACAACGTTTCGTTTTCCACAGCGCCGCGACGAGGAATCGTGTGTCTGTTGTGTCTGTAGAATAGGATCAAAAGTGAAATATAGAATGCGCATTTGTCTTGTCTGCAGCTACCAGCTATCTATCTATCCACCCCCTGTGCAAACATGACATGAAACCCATGAGATACAATTATGTGATGTCCCTCAGATTAGCTCTCTTAGGTTCTCACTGACAACTCGCGACAGTGGACAAGTAAATGCCCTCGCCCCATCCTTGATGAGAAGCCGCCGCTGCTGCCTGCAAATTTGGCTTTTTGGTCGATTGATCATCACCGGGCAACATAATTGTATCTCAAAGATCCCGCCCCATCCTCCAAAACATCCTCCCTAGCTGAACAGGCCAAGCCTGCTCCGATTGAAAACTATATCGTGCGAATCACGAGCGTCTCTAATTCCTCCTGCAAACTCCGTGAGGGTTCGTCTGGAGGAGAGAACAGCTTCTCGATGGAAGGTAAAATGTCGGTCATTGCGGCTACAATAGGCACTGCGAGAAGAGACATGATGAAAAATGAAGGGAATGCTTTGTGAAGGTCTGCTCAGATCTCTGTTCTTGTTTGAGGAACACGCTCCGACACAGGTGGGTTTCCACTGGATACCGCACCGAATGTGAGGGAATCACCTTAAGCTCTGGTGTGAACATTCTCATCACTGCAGACCTCGAGGACAAGGGAAGGGGAAAAGGGAAAAACAAAGAAAAGAGCAAAACGCCGAACACCGTACGCCTCAAAAATACCCTGAAAAGCAAGTCCATACCCAGTCTATGAACCAAAAAAGTCTAGAACCAAGAAAGTCTATGGTCCAAAAAATCGGTTCCAAAAACGGAGGACAAAATGCACAGAGAGACGAAGCGGGGGGGAAGGAGAGGAGGCTAAACATACCAAACAGTCGCTTGACTGCGAAGCAAGAAGAAGAAAGATGGGAGAGACATGGTGATGCGAGGTGAGGTGAAGCAATAGTGTTGAAGGTTGAAGGTGCAGCGAGGGGAAAGCAAAGGGCGAGGGATGGTTGGTGAATAGTGCTAGAGTCGAGCTGATGATGTATGGGAGGAAGAAAAGAAAGAAAGAAGAGAAGTAAAGAAGAGGAAGCTGTTGTAGGAGGCAGTAAGTGTTGAAGCAATCGTGGTGTAGCAAAGTCGAAGTCGAAGTCGAGAATAAGAATGATGAAGAGGAAAGGTCGGAGGAACAAGAGGGCGGGGAGAAGGCCCCTATTTATATTTCTCCAGCTTGAGGAGTGATTGCGCGTTTCTCTCCCATTGTTCTCGCCATCGTTGTGCGTTGACGGTCGCTGCCAGCTGTTGGCAGCTGTCAGATATTCTGAAGTTGGAGCAGAGTAAAGTCGCGTTGCGTCGCGCGACGAGATAAGGCTGTGCCAAGCTCAAATGTGGCGCTAGCCGTTGCTGTGGCTTAAGCGGGGCTTCTCACTGGCCCTCCAACGAGGCTGGGAAAACTTCCATGCGTTGGGCGCAACAACACCTTTAACTTTGGCTCTTTGTGCCACGAGACGCTGCCTTTCTCTACTCAATCTACCTACACCCAGCAGATCCGTCAAAATGGTATGTCCAAATTCTACGCCACTCACTCAGCGACTCCAAGCTAACAATCGCAGGCGCGAAACTCAGAAAAAGCCCAGTCTATGCTGTTTCGCTTCCGCGAAGCCCAAGCAGCAGACCTAGGCATCATCGACGCCGGCCGCACACGCCGTCCCAAGCTCATCACCGAAGTCGCCGCCATCCCCGCCTGCGAGAAATGGCGCGGCCAGGTCCTCAAGGAGATATCGCGCAAGATGTCGCGCATCCAGGATCCCATCCTCAGCGACTACCAGATCCGCGACCTCAACGACGAGATCAACAAGCTCATGCGCGAGAAGCACATGTGGGAGATTCAGATACGCAATTTAGGCGGACCGAACTACATGCGCGGCGGCGGGAAGATCTACGATGAGCAGGGTCGTGAGATACCTGGTGGTGGTAAAGGATACAAGTACTTTGGTCGGGCGAAAGAATTACCTGGTGTGAAAGAGCTGTTTGAGGCGGCGAGGAGTAAAGGACAGGATGAGAAGCCGCTGGAGGAGAGGCATGATATGAGGAGGAATGTGGACGCGGCGTACTATGGCTATGCGCCGGATGAGGAGGACGACGAGATGTTGGAGTATGAGGCTGAGAAAGAGAGGCAAGCTGTGGAGCATATGCTCAAGACAGGACCCAAGGACGTACCGGACGGGTGGGAGCCTCTGCCGGGCGATAGCGGTGATGGAGTTACATGGGAGTTGCCGACAATGGAGGAGGTGCAAGAAGAGCTGATTGATCGGAGGAGGAGGAAGTTGTTGGAGCAGCTATGATGTGCTTCTCTTGAGGTCTGACTTCCTACGAGAGGCACCAAGGAACTCTACGCGCGAAGGAGAGCATCTCAGGCTTATATCCAACTCTTGGTTGGTGCTGAGGATGAGGTTGATGGACACATTCATGGCGTTTGGGACGGTTATCACTGTATTTGCAGGCGTACTGGTTTATGGATGACGAGACTTTTAGTTAAAATGGATTTTTGATCAAATAGTGTAGACATGTAGGCTGAATGAAAATTGAGCACTCTGACTTTGGTCTACTCCATCGTGCTTTGCCACATAGCCAGAACTGATTATATGCATTAATTGCATCGGACCCGCGCTTATGACTGACTAGAAGGATGTTACATACAATTATAGTAGACATCCATTGTCGCCATCCGGAATGGCTATGACACCGGGGATAATACGGAGGAATATGTGTATCAACCAAACAGCAATCTAGGATTCTCATTAATTATTATGCGTGAGCGCTACATGAGTCGGAGACATTGCATTGCATGAACTACCAAGGGTCTTTTAAACTCGCTACCATTACCTGTTTCGTTTCACCCGTGTATCCAAGCTCCGAACTCTAATGTCCATCCTTCTACAAGCGAAATAATCCAGTCTATGCTGTTTCGCGTATAGACACAGAGAGCGCAGTATGCAGTCAGGGCGATCGTCATTGGTGCCCCTGACGACAAAAACTCTTAGGGAAAAGGGAGGAACAATTCTGGAAAGACCCCTGTTTGATGCTGGACCCCTGAAAGGTTTCCTACATACGCTGACGGTGAAAATGGATCCTTGGTGCTATGACGAACGCCACTCAGGTGGTTGTAGGGGTGATGTCTTTTGCTTCTATTGTTTGGCAGCTCTACTAATCATATGAATGTCTAGATACTTTAGAGATGTTGATATAGTTAAAGCTTATGATAGAATAAGAGCATGAAATGTCGTCTTTCAGAAACCGAATTCTGAATTGACCCATAATTCCCATTACATGGATGTATTGGCGTGCGACTGGGGTGTGTAACGCTGTTTCATTTCTCTCACCAAAATGATCGACACGTTCGTTGCCATGTCTTGTCTCTCCTTGTCAAAGGTTTTTGATCTTTTCTTGTCTCGGGTGTTTTCTTGTCTGTTTCTAATCCTTTTCCTTACCTTACCTTACCTTACCTACTACTTTCGTTCCTTTATTCGGGTTTGGGAGAAAAAAGACAAGAGAAGAGGCGCAGCTCAGTTCATTCCTTTCAGCTCTGTGCCTCTCGTCTCACCCCAGGATTGACGATCCCCCGAAGAAGTGAGCGACTAAAGCACAGCTTACAATCCTGTCTTTGTTGATCAATCCAATTCAATCGAGCTGTCTGTGGCAGTGTTTCAACTTGACTTCTTCTTCTCCCATCTTTTGTTCGATCTGCAAAGCCAGTCCTTTCTAGAGTTCATCTATTCTTGGCTCTCCCCTATTTCAAGACCAACGAAAATCACCCCGCGACCGACGGCGCCAAAATCGAGCCCCTGAGCTTGTATCCAATCCCAATTCTTCTTTAGCTCAGCTCCATCGCGGTTCTTTAGCTCTTGAGCTTGCATTGACTAAGATCAGCGCCAACGACGAGAAGAGCTTTTCTACATAACGCTATACGCCCCTTTTACGATTCGAATCTCTTGAAGAGAATCAAACAGCAATGATCATCACTTGAATGCCCAATCCCATTCTATTTTGCTTCTATTCTCCGGGCTATTTGCTTCTTTGAAAGACACCAAAGACGGGTTCTTGTCTAAAATTGGACGTTTAATTAACCCACTTGGTCCCTTTGCGCCTCGTGCGCCCCCCCGTTGAGTCGAGCGGGACCCTTATGTTCCTTTTAGGTGATCCTCCACTATTGTACCTTGCGGGTAAGTGCACCATCTCTCCTCCTTCTGGCCATCGTCCTTCTAGAAATATGCACAGAAAGAAATGACCCTCACCTTTACATCATCTCATTTTTAACCTTCACGATCGCATGCTCATGATAAATTCAACAGAAAATCCACTCATTTCCTTTCCATTCTCAACTCTTTCGAGATGGTTTCCTTCTTCGGCCTCAAGCTTGGAGGCGATAGGAAAAAGTCACAGTAAGCAACCATCTCATCCCCTTTCCCCCGGTACCTTCAAGAGGCTTTACTCACATTCACCAGGGACAAGCAAAAGTTAGCCACCAGACAAATACAGCACTTACATCGCAACGAAGATGACGGATCAATCACCCCAAAAGACGAGCGTCGACTTACAAAGAGCAACTTCTCCCGCCCAAATCTCACTCGCCCAGGTACATCGAGCTCCCAACTCGAACCACCAACGCGCACTCTCTACATGGGCGGTTCAGGAGGAGCTTCGTCTATGGTTGATCTAGGCGCGCCACGAGCACCAGGAATGGGTAACCCGCGATTTCACTCTTCAGACGCGAACCTCAACACTCGCTTCGGCAATGGAAGCTCTACGAGCCTGGCTGCGCCAGGACCCATCAGCGCCAACAGATCGGATACACCCACACGACCCGGAACCGCTGTCTCGACGAGAGAGCCTGAGAACCCCTTCAACATTCACTTCGGGAAGGACTCAGTCAGCAGTATACCGACAACACCCATGGATGAGCCCATTGGCCACGAGCACTTCAAGTTCAATCACGGAGATGACAACACCAAAGACATCAGAAGCAAAAGCCCAATTCCTCCAGCCAACAATGGATATCCTTCTCCACCACCTTCAATTCTGAACGCTGAACGATCTCTCTCACCCGACAACCGACCCTCAAGCAGCCGTCAGAATGCACCCACCGCACCCAGCCTTCGCAACCCCAGTACTGCAGGTCCCATGTCTCTTCCCAGCCCGGCTGTCTCAGTTGCTCGTAGCGAAGATACTTGGGACGCTCCCGTGATTCGCAATGTTACAGCCAAGCGCGACACCTTTACATTTCACACGCCCCGGCGGCAAAGCTTTGCCATGGAGATGGACGAACCTAGGGCAAACAAGCCCATGGTGGAAGGCCTTGCTGGAAACTTTGCAGGGTTTGACTTTGGTGACACTGTGAGGAAAGGCAGTATTGGGAGTAAGAGCGTGGAAACTTCGATTGATGGTGGAATGAGCCCTACGGATACGAACGCGAAGCCGAGAGCTTTGGGGACGACAAGGACAGCCAGCCCTTTGAGAACTATGCAGTCAAGCCCAGTCTTGAGCTTGAGCATGAGCGACTCGGGATCGACACGAGCTCGAAACTTGAGTGATGCAATGTCGCCTTTGTCGTTGGTAGCGTCAGCAGAGGACATACCTCGCATACAGACTCCCCAGCCTTCTCAGCAGGCCAAAACGGCTCAACAGCTCCCCAAGATACTTCAACCTGGTCAGCTCTCAGAACCTCTGCAAAACGTCAGGCCTGTCTCACCTTCACGTTCTCCTCAACCCTCGCCTCTTTCTCAGCCTCCTCAGCAACAGTCCCCCCAGCCGTCGCCTATCCTCTCTCAGTTCCCGGGTCGACAGCCATCCCCGCCGCTTGAGTCTTATTTCCCTCGATCCCCTCCTCGATCATTCGGCCAAAGTCTCCAACCATCCCCTCAACAACCTCCCAAGCAGTACAGGGCCTACCAACCCCCGAACTCTTCTCCGCCTACTCGACCTCTCCCATCACCATATAGGTCCCCTACGGCTCCCCTCCCTCCTATACCACCACCTCGATTGAACCCCGGCAAGAACAGCCGTTCAAACACACCTGATGGCAGCAACCCAGGATACATGTCACGACCTCTCGACCCTCCACCGCGTATGAGACCCAGGACCGACTCCGATCCACAACTCACTCGACCTCTTCGAGTTCCAGCTCCTCATGTCGACCGCTCAGCGACCATTCCCTTTGTTGGAGCCGATTCACGAAGTGCCATTAGCCCAGGTTTTGACGAGAAAAACTACTTGTTTGCTGATCATGTAACCCCTGAGCCACCACGCACAGCAAGCCCCTTCTCTCAACGGAGCCCTATAGAAGGCGAATTCCCCGTGGAGAAGGGCCTGCCTCGAGGTCGCAAGCTCCCCACCAACGCCGAGGTCAGCAGCCCTGAGAGGAACTTTGGTCTGGAACCGAGGAAACAGCGTCGTCAACCTCCTATGTATCCTCCACCAAGGAACATGGCATCGCCTGCATTCGGCTCGCAGCAGAAGGAATCTTTGGATCAACCCGGTACTCCCAACTGGAACGATTTCGACCGTGCCGAAGCGCATCGCTCCGCTATTCCTGCTGCTCTCTCGCCCTTTCGCGGGGAGTTTCCCCTGCGTTCTCCTACACAGGCCACCGATGACTCCCTGAGCCCGCGCCTCGCACAATACGCGTCCTCGCCCATTTCGGATACACCACCCAGCTTGCCGTCTCCATCGTTCCCCTCGCTGCAAAAGTCAATCTCCAACTCGAGTGAGAATCTCGCGCGGAGCTTCGACATGACTGCAGATGGATACTATGATCAACAGCGCGAGTACCAACAGGCTAGGCCCCTGATTTCGCCCGTCATGGCTGATTTTGTGCCACCAAGAGATCGCAGCGCAACTCGCGTTGAGGCTAAGAGAGCTCCTCCTCGACCTTCTCCCATCACCGTACCGCGGACGTTGGGCACAGGGCCCGAGACGACGAGAGTGAGGACCCCTAATCCCGTGGTGGATGCGTTCAACCCAGGCTTCATCTAATCGAGCCAACCATTTTTTGAATATCATCATTTCAGAGCGACCGTTGGATTAAAAGAGGCAGAATGCCCTCATGACCTTTTGCATAGTATCAATCGCTTATTCCCTATCATTTGACCATTGTTTTTGGACATGGCGTCTTTCGTTTATAGAGTAACTTACATACCCGTCCCTCGTTGTCGTTTTTTTTTGAGTTTATGTATATAGTTGTCATCGTCGGGACATGATTAGTGGATAATGTCTAAGGAATAGATATCCGGAGCGTTGAGCCTGGGGTTTACATGACTACATGCAGTTTGCCTTTGGAAAATGTGATGTAAACGTGATCAATGAGTTGTATTAGTGTGACATGCTTATAATTAACACCCAGCGCCAGTTTTACACTATTTAAAGATATACACATCTAATCTAGCCGAGGAACATGCGCAGATTACTGCCGATGTACTTGAGGTCTAGCAAGAATGTATCGTGACCAAACATACTCATCTCCTCGCTCAACTCAACATGGGTCACGTTCCTGTTGCCTGCCAGACGAACCGCCTCAGCTACCTCACGCTGCTGCCACGCAGGGAAGAGAATGTCACTAGCAACACCCATCACCAGCGTAGGAGTATCGCGCAGCGGCGCAAGTCCGTGGATCAAGTCCTCGGGAGGTCGAGAGCCCGTCACGGCGTTCGCGTCTGAGGGGTCGGGATGCGAGCCGGGCTGCTCCTCGTAGGGCTTGTTGGGAAGGGTGAGACTGCATGCTGCGTCGGAGGATACAGGGGATGCTTCTCCTGAGGCGAGCTTTTCCTCGCGGTCTTGACGACGGGCGCGTGTTGCGCGCTGGTGTTCGACGCCGAGATCGAAGAGATCCATAGCCTTGCTGACGTAGAGAAGACTGTTAGGGTCGTAGTTGAGACACCACTTCTCACCAGCATGGTCCAGGTACGTCTCGATGAGAAAGTCTGGACACAACGCAGGAGGTTTACTCGAATCAGCACGACGTCGACCAAACCGCTGCTCCCACTCAGGTCCGGAGCGGTATGTAACCGTCGCAATCTCCCGAGCGAGCTTCATACCCGCGTGGGGAGGAACCTTGCCGTAGTAGAAGCCGCGGTTCCAGTTGGGATCCATCATGAGGACCTGGCGCTGGGTGTGTCGCATGGCAATACTGTAGGGATGGGAGCGGGCGCAGCCGCTGATAGAAACGATGCGGCCTACGCGCGATGGGAAAATGACACCTGCGGCGAGGGATTGCATGCCGCCCATGGAGGAGCCGACTGAGGCGTAGAGCTTGTCGATGCCCAGATGGTCGAGAAGACGAAACTGGGCGCGGACCATATCGTCCATTGTCAGGATGGGGAAGTGAGTTGCGTAGCGTTCTCCATTGCCTGGGTCGACACTGCTAGGTCCTGTAGAGCCGTTGCAGCCGCCGATGACATTTGTGCAGATAATGTGGTACTTGTTTGTGTCGAGAGGACTGCCGGGACCGATGAACTTTTCCCACCAGCCAGGCTTGGGGTTTGTCTCTGTAGAGTGCGCATGGGACGAAGCGGACAGGCCGGTGTGGAGGAGGATGGCGTTGGACTTGTCGGCGTTGAGCTCACCCCACGTCTCATATGCGATGTTGAACTCGGGCAGGATACCACCCCAGTCGAGCAGGAAGGGCTCCTTGCAGAGGTAATTAAGTGTAGCGCCAGATGTGTACGAAGGCTCGGTATCGTCGTCGGTGAGCTTAGCAGAGCGAGACTCTAAAGCGTCGAGGCAAGGGAATGACATGGCCGGGTTCGAGGCAGCGCCCGACTTCCGGACCGTGGAGCAATGGAGCTGGCGAGATCCGAAAACTCGAGGAAGACATGATGCTGCTGCTGAGCGTATAAGTGAAGAAGAGCCATTGGGAGCAGCTAAGGCGTTTCTGAGCTGACGACTCGACGCAGTGAGGGACCGTGAAGACCTCATGGTGGAAGATGAGTATGTAAGAAGAAAATTGTCGTCTGGGGGAGCTTCATGGGCGAGGTTTGTAATCGACGTCTTAACCGTGGGACGCTTTTTTAGTTGATGGAGCCCACTTGCTCCGATGCGCGGGGACGGGGGACGGGATCGGACGCCGTTAGAGGATGACGCGATTGCACGTGCCATGCAACAAGATAAGATAAGAGCTAGAGCTTTGATAAGATTAGCACGTGTACTCCGTACATCCTCTGACGTCAAGTTCCGCCTCTGAGAAGGGCGAGGGTGATGAGCTGCTGCCTCTTGTTCATAGCTCGAAACGCGTCACCTTTCGTGGGGGATATTTAATTTACTTGCTTTCCAAGCTTTACACCTTTGTCTTCTGCTCGTTTCGAGTCCACCGACCTAGAGTTTACATGCTGGAATACATCGTCTACTTTATCCTTGCCTACATCATCATGGCGCAAAGTATCCCTCAGAACGTTATCCACGGCCTACGGAGTATGCTCTCGCTAGGTGAGAGCCAAGGCAGTGAAAATGACGAGAAGAGCGGTTCAGGGGGTGATGATTTGAGCCCCATGGATATCATGATCACTCGTATCTTGCTCACAAAGGGCAAGAAGCTTCCCGCAGGAGTAGTCGATGTCATCTTTGACTTTGCCGAGTACTGGGCGCATTCAAGCAATGAGATTGATTTCCAACTTCATCATTCGAATCCCCTGCGAATTAATGGCCAAAGCCCGTCGGAGAACAAGTTCCTCGTGAGTCAGCCCAATTCTAGACTGGGGTTTTGTACTAACACCATGTAGCTTCGCTCGTTCCCTGTGGGTCTAACAGGAATCCAAGGCACAGATGAGCTTGCAGAGATATTGGCGTACGATCTGAACGAGGCCAAGCCAAGACCATTGAAAAAGGAGCATGAACCTGCGTATTTTGCCAAACTCCCTGACTATCCTACCCCAAAGCTGCTTCATCCTGTTCGCAAGGTGGTCTTTTCGATACGCAGCAAAGATCAAGGTTGGGGAGGCGAGCCGGACAATCGACATACGTACAACGGGGCGTGGACGTGGTTCGAAGCTGGTCTGGAGAGGTTTGATGCGGATCAGACATGTAAGTCCTGCAGATGTGTGTATCATGCGTGGTGCTGATTATTTTAGGTGATCCAGAATGTACATACGACGTTCGCTACAAATCAGCCTCTTCTAAAGCACTACCCCTCCCGGTCTGCGGCCTCCGTCCGCTCTATCCCTCCGTCGTCCCCAGAGGCCAATCCGGAAAGTTCGACTACGCACATCCCCTCGCCCACCAAGAGAAATGGGCCATTGTGCGCAACAAGACGGCCCATCGCGCGTGGCAGGATCATGTAATTACGTGGTCGCACCTAGATGACATCCAGCCCGAATCAGAGGCGGCGGTTAAGCTGAGCTCTGAGGAAGGCAGGGGTGAGGAGACAGGTGATGGGTGGTTTGTGAGGGACTTGAAGCTGGGTGATGTGATTACCGTGTGGGCTAAGGCGAGGTTTGGAGGGTGGGTGAATCACGTTGAGAAGGTCAAGATTGATGTTTACTGGGCCATTTAGCGGGTTGTTTGCACACGACAAATTGGGGCTCAAGGGTTACGGAACAAGAGAAATGCCATTCAGTATGAGTTATGATTAGTCTTTGTTTGCTCCTGTCCTTTACTTTGCTTGTGGAGTCCTTCAAGAGTCTTGAGACCTGCATTGTTACCTATACTCAAGCTGCTCTAATCAATACTATTATTGCATAATGAATTCACATCGTACTGAACGTTTATATATACCTTCCTCGAAGAGAAAGATGGATGTCACATATCTGAGAGACATGGTTTCTTTTATACAATGAGGTGTACCATGCCTAATACCTTAAACACAGTTTGCTCTCTCTCAACTTTAAGCAACATAAAGCCGCATTTTCAGGCAGTCACCACCAATCGTATTATAAGCAATAAGCTTTCTCTTAGGTATAAAAAGCCCCTTTGGAGCCAAGAACCTCTGTCTTTAATGCTAGCCATCCAAGTTCCTTATCATCTCGAAGCACCCTTCCACACACACTCACACTCACAAACACATGTACGATGAATCCTATCTTCTCGGGCTTGAGATAATATTCATCGTGTTTGTGCTTGTGTGTGTGTGTGTGTGGAAGGGTGCTTTGAGATGACAAGGAATTTGGATGTTGGACGTGATATCATTTCTTAGTGGTGTCTCAGTCCGTTCCTGAAGATGCGTTATCGTGGGGTCAGGTCCTACGTCACCTCCACCAAAACCCTCCCTGGACAACCATCTCTCAACTTTAAGCTCAATAAACATCAACGCTAGATAATCTTGAGCCGCAGAAATCTCCGAGAAATGAGATTTATTGCCGACGTGTGTAAGAACCCAAGATTTTTATTCACAGCGAGTTGTCTCCTTCATCAAAAACAAGCGGTTTCTCTACAATTCATGCGCGCCATGTCTACCACGCTCAAGAGCCACAACATCCCTCTCAGTCTACCGGATGGACTATCACAGGACCAGCTCGTCGCATTCAAACCTTTCACTGTTCGTTGATATCTTTACCCTCGTTTGAGAAGCCATTGCTAATGTCTCTCAGAATTGGGTCGATACCTTGTCAAACTCATTTCGTCTCCAATCCGACGTATCTCATCCCTTCCACAAAGATCCCTACGCCCTCCGCTCTGTCACTATTCAATCTTTTGATCGTTTCGGTGGCGACCGTCTTGGCTTTGTCAAACTCACAGCTACCATCTCCAACGATGCCGGCGAGACTTTACCCGCAGCAGCGCTCCTTCGCGGCCCCAGCGTAGCTATGCTATTCATGCTCATTCCCGACGACGTTCCTCCCGAGTCCGACGAGCGCTATGTCGTTCTCACAGTACAACCCCGCGTGCCGGCCGGAAGTCTGAGCTTCGTGGAACTACCAGCGGGAATGGTGGACGATGCGGGAAGTTTCAAGGGCGCTGCAGCTCAAGAGATCAAGGAAGAGCTCGGTGTGACGATCCACGAAGACGAACTGACGAACCTAAGTGAACTTGCTGTTCCCAAAGATAATGGCAGTGAGGGACTCGCGAATGCCATGTTTCCCAGCGCGGGAGGCTGCGATGAGTATATCACCATCTTCAGTCATGAGAAGCGCCTACCAAGAGATCAAATCAAGGAGTGGAGTGGACGACTAACTGGGTTGAGGTCGCATGGAGAGAAGATTACACTCAAGGTTGTTCCTATGAAGGATGCCTGGAGAGAGGGGGCGAGAGATGCGAAGTGTTTGGCTGCGCTGGCTCTTTGGCAGGGGCTGAAGGAGGAAAAGAAGGTATCGTCGAGGGTGTAATGTGTGGAGCTTGTATAATTAAACGCATATACCATCCCCTTCCCTTTGACGTGGATTGGTATATTTTGTTTGAAAATGACAAAAGGTGTTCAAACAGGCAGGCAGTGTACATCTGTACCATTCTATAGGCTTGTACCAACTCAAGTTCTAAGGCCCTGGGCATTCCAAATCCATAATTAATTAATTCATTCAATTATCAAACGGTAAAGTTTTCATCCTAGAAAAGCAATTAAGCTGCGAACTATGAGACATCAATTTTAAGAAAGTCGAACATTTGCTGTAGGGTAGCTTCTCTGACGTAGCTCACCGACTTCGGCGGGGCACTTTCCATGACAGTCAACTCATCATGACTTTCCAAAACACAAACAAAACACACCAAACATAACAAAAATGTCTGTTTTCGACGCCAAAGTGACTTCAACAGGGCCTCTAGTAAGTCCATCTCACTATATCAACACTATCAGCCTACTAACCAACTCAGTCCGAAGAAGAGGCCCGTTGGATCAAGCTCTCCAAGTATGCCGCTCCCACACCACACGTACGCCCTCACTCACTAACTCCCCTAGAATCACATACCAAGACCCCAAAGGCTCCTCACGATCATGGGAATCAGCTGAACGCCGTACTCGTCCTAAAGATGCAGATATAGACGGTGTCGGAATCGTAGCCATTCTCGAAAAGGATTCCGGCAACGAACTCATCCTCCAAAAACAATACCGTCCCCCAATCGACAAAGTCACCATCGAAGTTCCCGCCGGACTCATCGACGAGGGCGAAACAGCCGAAGAATGCGCTGTGCGAGAGCTTCGAGAAGAGACGGGCTACGTCGGCAAGGCGATGGAGACGTCGCCCATGATGTTCAATGATCCGGGGTTCTGTAATACCAATTTGAGGATGGTGCATGTTAGTATTGATATGGACTTGAAGGAAAACCAGAACCTGAAGCCGCAGCTGGAGGAGAGTGAGTTTATCGAGGTATTCACGGTCAAGTTGGCGGATTTGTGGGAGGAGTGTAAGAGACTTGAGGCAGAGGGATGTGCGATCGACGCGAGGGTTGGGACTTTGGCAGAAGGGATTCTTCTGGCTCAGAGGTTTAAGCTATAAAGGCACAGTAGATATAGATTGAGAAGGGAATAGACGGTGCTTGATGCGCGACAAGGCTTTTAGTTGTCTAGCTGACACATAAAAAGATGGTTCGTTTATTCATAAAGCTGCTTCAAGTCGGGAAGACATAAAATGAGGCCTTTGCCTCACAAATAATTAACCCAGCAACACCCGGAAACCACGCAACGTCCGTATCCCAGAGAGATACAGTCATTTCTCATTCCAGTTTGCTGCTGGGCTAATAACCTGCAAAGCAGAGGCCTCATCTTGGTTGTGTCTTCCAACACTTGCTATGCAGTAGAAAGCATGTTCTGTGTACCCATAATGTTCAAATATATACGCGAAAGTTGAATCCAGCATCGCTGGTAAGCAGGCAGTCTTCTAAACCTGCTCAAGCTCACCAGGCTCGCCATCAACGCTGCAGGCTCGCGAGCAAGAATCAGCATCGGTTCGGCCGTGCAGGATCTCAATCCACTGGATCTGCTGGTATGCAGCACCGCCCACAGGCAAGGTACCAGTCCAGTCTGCGCCGTCGCTCCAGGCGTTGAAGCTCAGCTGGGCAGGGTCGCGAGGAACCTGGAAGCTGTTGCGCCAGTTCTCCTTGTCGTTGACTCTCCAGATGGTAGCATCGGGGGTCCAGTCGATAGTGTGCTTGGCCCAGTCAGACCACTTGAGGCCGTCGGGGAGGTCAGCGTCAAGGTGAGCGCCCTCGACTGTCCCACCCTCTTTGGTGTATGAGGGCTGGTTGGTGTAGTGGACGATGATAGGGTCATCCTTGGTGAGAATCTCAATGTCGGCCTCTTGGACCTCGGCGAGGGTGCTGCCGTTGAGGTAGGTGAACATGGCGGTGCAAGCACCAGGAGAACCCTTGGTACGAGCGTACATGCGCATCGAGACGTACTGGTACTTCTTGATGGACTCGAACTCAGAAGCGGTCTGGAAGCCATTGTGACGGGCAGTTCGCATGGTCAACCATGTGTCGCTGGCGGGAGAAGCATCGTTGTTGTCCTCAATGTACAAGTTGTTGTAGGTGTTCTGCATGGGGAACTCCTCGTTCTCGTTCCACCAGTTCTGAGGGCCCCAAAACTGGCTAAAGTCAGAGTTCTTGAAGAAGTCTGAGGTGTAGTCGGCTTCAGCGTTGCCCTGTTGGGTGCCGATCAGAGAAGGGACACCGGCATACTGGGAGAGGGACCGGAAGTCAAAGAATGAGTGGCCGGTGAAGTACTGAGGGCCGTCAGCCTCAGTCACATAGCAATCGCAGTCCTGGGCGATGGCCAAAGGAGCGATGGCGAGAAGGGAAGCGAGAAGACTCCTGGTAGAGGACATGATGAAGAAGTGTTGATGTCTGGATGTCTGGATATTGAACTTGCTGGCTAGACGGGACTATCGGCCTTTATATCCTCAATATACCGCCCTTTTCTACTTATTTCCCCTGCAGATTTGTAAGATATCGCATGATGGCTGCTGTTGACGATATGATTGAACCATATACGTCGCTCGTTTTTCGAGTGCTGCGGACACCAAGTCCAGTCCCATAAATACACAAAATAAGCTGACCAGGCTCGCACGAGGAGCCTAGGACTCCATGCCATAGGTGCGATTTGGCCATGTTGGACTCGAGGATCTCATACCTTGTCGGGAATCGCCTTATGAGATTAGGCTCAGAAGCGGGAGGACCCACGAGCTAGAAAAACACCGGCATTGTGAGGTTAGACAGGGGTGACAGCCATGCACATTGGCCGATGACTCCTAAGAGCCAAGACTCAATCTCCATATCGGATCACTATCGAATGTAACGGTAACGGGCGGATCGAAGAACTCCTCGCGTTGAGCTTCTTTTCCCCCATAAAATACTTCCGCTCATAGAAGGTGGTATCATGAGGCAAACGTTGGGTGGGGATCTGTAAAGTCTTTTGAGTTGAGCCCAAGTGAGCTGAGACGAGGGGAGCTTAATCATTCGTCGTTCGGTTTGTCGAGTTTATACTCGCACTGGTGCTTCCAATCCCTGCGACCTAAGACTATTTAGTCAACTGCAACAGTACATAGGTGCTGTAGTCCTGTGAGGCATTTTAACTTTAGGCTCTGGTGCCAAGACTTTGTACAAGAACATCCTCGTATATGAATCCTTGAACTCACCACATTCTTCGGTGTGTTCCCCATCGGGTGCTCCGTAGGATTCAGATGGAGCCGAACACTCCGGCCGATTCATGATGATAGAATCCACATAAAGGCAGTGCATCTCACTCTTTGGGGGCCGCTCATGACTGACTTGAAATGATGACCTGACGGTGGAGATAATTTGGAGGTTGACTTTGAAGAGGTCATCTCTCACGGGGGCTGGTCGGCTCGGTAAATGCTAAAAGGGTTGACTTGTATCGCTCTTGCAGCAAAAACTCTAAGTATATGCACAAAAAATATTCTAGTTTCATACAGAGCTCGTGCTCGGCCTTGAACTACCCCCCCTGGAGTTCCTCACTGTTGAGCTCGTTCCGTTTGGAGATGAGCTGAACAGGTTCTTGGCCTTATGTGACGTCTCCCTGATCCACCATACCACATTGAATCGTATTGAAAAGAGAGCGGCAGAATACGTTGAAGCGACAGCATAGTACAGGATGTACCACTCTGAAGGCTCAACTTCTAGTCGCTCTGGTCGATAGCTCTCAAATGCTGTTGCTCTTTGTACCCACCTCTCATCAGAGCTGGCATGCATGTGCCGGACAATGCGTCTCTTGACGCTGCGATACGTCGCAGAACAGATCGAAGTCATGTTTCGCAGGTTGGCCACAACTATAAAGGTAGCAGCAGCCACAATAACAGAAGCCAACACGAGCATCGGCCTGGCGTAGTTCTCGTTCGTACTCCAAAGCGCAACGCAGAAACTCAGAGGGAGATAGAAGATGCTGACGTATGTAAGGAGTTTGACGTTCTCTCCAAGACGCGTTGAGACTCGGCTCTCGATGACACCGCTGGCGCTGAATAGCTGTGTGCTGTAAGTCAGTATGTAGAGAAACCTGGCAGTTCGAGGGAATACGCACGCCTTCTCTGAGAACCTTTGTCTTATCACGACTACACTCAAATCGGGCGGATATGTCCCTGAGCCGGTCAACCTGAGTCTCTATATCACCCAGAATCCTTTTTGTCAGCTCCTCTGGCGTCTTCGGTGAACTCAACTCTTCTGGTGTTTCTTCCAGATCGATCCCCACCCTCATATCTGGCCAGCCGGCACGAAATTGTTCCCATTCTTCTACAGCATCATCAATGAGACTTTGGAACGACTCGAGACAGTTGACTACCCAAAAGTACTGGCGTGATCTTGAGAAAGTATCGTCGTCGAATAGGAGATTATCATGCTGGACTGGATCTAGAAACAGAGGGTCATGATCGATGATTGGACTGAGGGCGAGTCGTACGCCGCTCCAGGCATCCGCAGCCTTTCGTAAACCTGTTAGGATTGCATCAAGCATGACATCCTCGGAACGATATTGTCGATCACCTCGCGGTGTATATCTGGTCGCTCGGGGCAGGGAAGGAATTTCCAGTGAAGGTTTCATAATTAATATTGTCCAAAATGATTCTCGTGCAGAATCGTTCCGGCGAAGTGTTGGATGCTGATAAAAGCAGCGAATTGTAACCGCCTGCTGCTTGATATGGGCGCCGTTAGATCCACAAAGGCGTCCATACTTCCAAGTGGACTCCCTGATATCCTCATCGCTTGGTTCCATACACAACTGATACCAGGACAGATGAAATGCTTTCCAGGGTACCTTCTCGGAACGGAGTGATACTTTGGAAGATGGCTGGCAGAACAAGTGCTGATTTATCATGGTTTGATAAGCATGCAGCAGATCATAATTTTCTGCCCTCAGGTCGTGGAGAAGGAGTCTCCAAACATTGCTTGCGTTGTTCCTCGTGAATTGTTCTTCCAATATACCAGCAGTGATTTCGGCCAGACCTTCCAGCTGTATGACGCGACACCATCGACCTTCCAGGTATGGGGGTTCGGGGGGGCGGTCTCGTATCACAGATGGGTAAGCTACGAAGCCATCCTCCTCTCTTTGAAGCGCTTGTTGAGCCATTGCCCAACATGCTGGTCCGTCAGTATAAGAAGATGGAGCATCCCATTTGCTGCTACTGTATACAGCGTTTTGGGATCCGCCCGGGGCGGTGAGATCAATAATGGTAAAGAAACTAAGCTTACGGAGCAGCTTACGCGTAGTTCCAAGATATTTGTCTAGATTGTCATGTTCATTGTTGTAGCGGGCTTTTGTGCGAAGGTTGCTTGTGTAGAAAGTCAAAGGAAGCCTGCCATCTTCTGGAACCGCATAAAGGCCACCGAGTGAATGCCGTATCTTCTCCCGTTGGCATTTTGTAAGTCCGGTTTCGATCGAGACTCCTCCTGCGACCGGCGCACGTAGGTATGCCACCCCAGGAAAATAAGAGTATGGGACCTCAAAATCCCCCTGAAGAGTTGATGGCTCTGGTTCATCAAATCGATGTATTGGATACTCATGGTCCGTATCGTCGATGTGATACCAATTCTGATCTTTTCCCCGAGTAAGTTGCCAATATGGCATGAAATCTGGGACAGGACTGGGAATGATGTTTTTGATCGAGCTTGTCCTCCAATCAATAGGATACCCTGTTCAACGTTCTCATTAATAAAATAAAAAACAGTCGCATCACTTTGCTTTCTACTTACAGTACTTCCAAGATTGCGTGGTATTGACAGCCCTATCGCGATTTGGTGGGATGCGAGGAACTAAGTTTGGCCGAAAAGCTGCATTTTCAAAGGAATGATATATTGGCCGGGGTGGTGGGCTGAGATTGAGACGGAATAGTCGCGGATCAATCTCCCCAATAGTGAATATTTGTAGCCTTTTCTTGTAGGAATCCGGCGCAAAACGAAGGATATTCTCCAAGTCGTTGTCTTGTTGTGTTACCATCTCGAGGTCATCTGCTACATCGCTAGATGAGGGTACCGGTTTGTCGACCTGGGCTTCACCCCCTTGTATTGAGCCGCTGTTGGGGCTCGTGTTCTTCTCACAACCGTTTTCTCCGAAATTTAGTTCAGGTTGACACTTGACTGTAGGGGCTGCCATGAGCTCTACCAGTTTCTTGAGAAGGTCATTTTGCACTTCCTGAGTGTTCTTGATCCCGCGAATAAGGTCCAAGCAATCGGCTTGAATGTCTGGGCCCTTGGAAACCATCGACATAGGTTTTATAGATGACCTTTTTGAATGAAGTTGTTATGGAGATAAAAAAAAGTATGAGGTTGAAAAGACGTGGCCATTCTCGTTTTCTACCCCGAAAGGTAGAAGGTGCAGATGTTGGGCGCTTACCAGAATCGAGGCAGCCTTGCCATCCACAGGCCAATTCAATCAATGCGGCCCCTCACTAAAACTCAACAGAGCCTCTTTGATGGGTTTTAGTACCTATGATCAAGTGCGCCTGGTAAGTTACTCTTGATCTAATCTACATATCCCACATACAAGTAACATGTTCCTTGCTAATCGAGTGAATCTTTAGTGTGTAGAGAGCCCCTTGCCCAGAAATATAGTTGCAAAAAAGCCGGAACAGATCACGTAACGTTCTTGATCCTGGCGTCTTTTGTTCAACAAGTGAGTGCGATGCCTACCTACATGACGATTCGTTGTAGCCAGCCGAGAAGCAATGCTACGGACTACTAGTGCAGCATGTTAATAACCTAAGTATTTAGTCGCCGCAACTTATCATCTGCTGTGCACAGTTGCACACAGCCCTATCAGGCTTATCTATGGGTTCACCGGCCGAGTCAGTCGGATCGGGGCAGTCCATGGCCCCGCTCCGGGGCCGAAACACGGGACCGTTTTGCTAGATCGTCGATTTAAGGTTCCGGAATGCCATCCATGAATGTCAATCAGGTCGGTTCCTTGCACTAACCGTCAAATTGGCTAGCTCTGAAAGTTGCTGACGGGGTAAGCAATCATGGGGCATACGTTGGCGAGCATCAAAGTCGTCGCCAGCAACTTGATAAGTTCAAAAGCAAAAACTCAGACCTTCCTAATGAGATAACTCTAGGCTGATCTAACGAGTGAAGGCACTTGGTTTGCGAGCAACGTCGTCAGCACGTCGTGATGGAGTGCGCGGTGTTGATTGCGTGTCCATCTTAAAGAAGACAAGATCTCGTTTATTTTCCCAAAACAAGATCCAATTGGCCCAAGTGTCAACTCCCAGCGATAAGGCGGAGGAATATCTCCCAGTAAGCAAGACGTCACCTCGGGTCTCGACCAACCAAGATACAAGGATCTTGTCGCAAAAGGTCCATCCAACAAAGACGCTTTTTTGCGACCTGCGTGTTTCTTGCCTTTATCTCTTTCTGATGAAACGGTCATTCCTCAAGATGTTTTATTAATACCGTGTTTTGACCTCGCGATTTCTCTTGTCGCGACACGACATTCATTTTTTTTCCTTCGCGTATCTTGAGCCATGGACCCGCAAACAAAGCCATCGGGCGACGACGTCCATATCTCAGATACCGACCTTGAAAGCAACCATGGAAGTGAAAGAGGAGAAACTCCATCAGAAGAGTCGCCTCTTCTACCGAGCGACCCCTCTAGTGACGATGAGCCCTCAAAGGCGTTCCGACGGCGCGCCTTACTCATGGGCCTGATAGCCCTCCTCCTAGTTGAGATAGCCACCTTCATCATGAGCCCCCCAATCAAGAAGATCTTGGAGGATATCATTTGCCAGCGATATTACCCGGATCATGATCTCAAATCGCCCCAATTAGAAGACTATCGCTGCAAGGACAGCAACGTTCAAAAGACCCTGGCTATGGTCCAGGGATGGAGTCAGGCCTTCGAGATGGGCGTTCGTACGTATATTAACTTCTGCGGGGAGATCACCGCTTACAGACATTAGCAATCTTGACGCAGTTTCCTTATGGTATCGTGGCTGATAAGTACGGAAGACGACTCGTCTTATTTCTATCGGTGCTTGGGTGCTTCCTCCAGACATTTTGGATTATGGTGGTTTGTAAGTGCTCAACCAAATTACACCACAACGCTGGATCTCACACAATATCTAGTGCTCTTTCCAAACGTCTTCTCTGTCTGGGCCGTTCTCGCTGGAAGCGTGTTCTTCCTTATCGGCGGCGGAAGTACCATGGCAGTTGCCATGGTCTACACCATCGTCGCCGATGTTGTATCCGTCGCTGAACGAACAGACATATTCTTCCGCCTTGTTGCCATAGTCTTGATTTTTAATGTCATATTCAATCCTATTTCGGCTTGGCTGCTCCAATTCGACCCCTGGGTATCGATGTGGATTGGTTTTGCCATTATGGGAATTGGAACGTTGTCCATTCTTCTCATCCCAGAGACGATGCATCTCCGGCGCAAAGACGACAAGCGTCACCAGGAAGAGCATTCGAATGACGAAGTACAAAGCCAAGAAGTTTCTCTGAACAAGCATGCTATCTTGAAGCAGGCCTGGTTCAGCATCCAGAATGACATGCGGCATGTCTGGCGGTTCATCTTTGCGTCCAAGAGCATTATGTTACTCATGATTGCCATGGCACTCTTATACCCAGTCAGGATTACAGTCTCGGGGGTAATGCTGCAGTATATGGCTAAACGCTTTGACTGGACATGGTCGAAAGTAAGTAATTGCCTCCAGGCTTTGAGTTGACCTTCTAACCTTCCAATAGGCTACGTACATCTCGACCATCGGTGTCATCGCGACCGTGGTGTGCTATATCGTTATTCTACCTGTCGCATCCAAATTCCTTGACAAGACTCCCCGCTTCAAAGGACGCCCAGTTGCCAGAGATCTGCTCCTTGCACGCATTGCGTCAGTAATCATGATAGTAGGGTGCTTTCTAATGACCATAGCTGGAGTACCCTGGCTCTTTATCGTTTCTCTCATTGCTGTGAACATTGGAAACTCGTTTGTCGCCCTCAGCAGAGCCATTGTCACCGCTGTAGTTGAGCCGCATACGATTGCCACGCTGAACACCACCATCGCGCTTACTGAGGTGATAATGGGCCTCACCGCGCCCGCCATGAGCTGGTTTTTGGCTCGGGGCATTGACCTAGGAGGTTCTTGGATAGGGCTACCATTCTTGGTGTCCACAATTCTGGCTCTAGGAACAGCTACCATGATGTTCTTAGTGAGGTTACCAGATGGTGTTGCTCAGGCTTACAGTGGTTGAGGTGGGCTAAGGGAATGATAACCGAGCATCATAGTCATTGTGGGGATTTGTTGGATCTCTGACCAGATATTCTTTTATATACGAATGACATATTAGACAGTTCACAAAAAATCGAATTTTACTTACTTGAGTGCGTACTTAGCTATGGCATGACCTCTGGGCCCCTGGGGAGGTGTGAACTTCAATGTTGCGCTTAAGCTTCAGCTTATCGATAAGGTCCACCCCACCCCGCGGTTGCCTGCTCCACCTCAGCTTTCAGTCTACAACCAACATTCATCATCAATCACTTATCAGCTTCCTTTGTTCCGCCATTACGAACTTGCCGATCGAGTCGCAGCCTTTCTTCATCTTACCCGACAAATTTACCACTGCTTGACCGCCTCACGAGGCCTTTTTCACTATGTCGGACGACGAGGATTTCATGCAAGAGTCGGATGAGGAGCAGTACGCAACACCAGCAGCGCAAGCGCAGTGCATCACTAACTGCGATTAGATACGATTTCGAGTACGAGGAAGATGACGACGAAGAGACTGGCGACGTCGATATCGAGAACAAGTACTACAACGCTAAGCAGCTCAAGCTGTCAGACCCCGAAGATGCGATCGCCGAATTCCTAGGCATCCCGCCACTCGAAGATGAGAAGGGTGAATGGGGTTTCAAAGGCACAAAACAGGCCATCAAGCTGGAGTTCAAGCTGGGTCAATATGACAAGGTTGGTTCTTTTGTCGTTCTGAATGATGGCATACGCTCATAGGAATAGGCTGCTGAACACTACGCCGAGCTCCTTACCTACGTCAAGTCGGCCGTCACGCGCAACTACTCCGAGAAGTCCATCAACAATATGCTCGATTACATCGAAAAGGGCGCCGACGGACCCGAGGCCGTGAAATGTATGGAGCAGTTCTACTCCCTTACACTCCAGAGCTTCCAGAGCACCAACAACGAGCGGTTATGGCTCAAGACCAACATCAAGCTCGCCAAGTTACTCCTCGACCGAAAAGAGTACACCGCTGTATCCAAGAAGCTACGGGAACTACACAAGAGCTGCCAGCGAGAGGACGGAACCGACGATCCCAGCAAAGGCACCTACTCGCTTGAGATTTACGCCCTGGAGATCCAAATGTTTGCAGAGACCAAGAACAACAAGCAGTTGAAGGCCCTATATCAGAGAGCTCTAAAGGTCAAATCTGCCGTACCACATCCGCGAATCATGGGTATTATTCGAGAGTGTGGTGGAAAGATGCACATGAGCGAGGAGAACTGGAAGGAAGCCCAGAGTGACTTCTTCGAATCGTTCCGAAACTATGACGAAGCGGGTTCTCTCCAGAGAATCCAAGTTCTCAAGTATCTGCTACTGACGACCATGTTGATGAAGTCCAACATCAACCCCTTCGACTCCCAGGAAACCAAGCCCTACAAAACCGACCCCCGGATTTCCGCCATGACTGAGCTGGTGGACGCTTATCAACGGGACGATGTTCACACGTACGAAAAGGTCCTGCAGCGTAACCAAGACATTCTGGACGACACATTCATCGCGGAGAACATTGATGAGGTTACGCGAAACATGCGGACCAAGGGCGTGGTCAAGCTCATTGCACCCTATACCCGCATGAAGTTGACCTGGATCGCTAAGCAACTGAAGATCTCCGAACCCGAGGTGCAGGACATCCTGGGCTTCCTCATAATTGATGGTAAGATCAACGGACGAGTGAACCAGCAAGAAGGCCTCCTTGAGATCACCTCCGATGCCGATTCAGAGCGCATTGCCGCTCTTCAGGGCCTCACAACGTCCATCTCTGAACTGTTTGGTGCCATCTTTAGAGACGGTGACGGCTTCCGTAATGTTGAGCATTCGGCCACGGACGAGCAGGGTATAGACATTCAAGGCTTACCCCTTGGAAAAGGAGGCAACAGAACTGGGGGCCAGCATCGCGGTAAGAAGGGCAAGGCGGCCGCAGCGTGGGCTTGAGGCCCATTGCTAGACAAGCAATAAATTTACTGTGTCGCCGTCACAGCTCCCGGTGGTATCCACAAACCAGGAAAATTCTGATCATTGCTCGTCCTTGTTTGTCGGATTATCAGGATTAACCCTACCTTGCTGGATCGAGAACTAGATTCTGGTGCCGCCCCCTGCGGGTGCATCCGAGTTGGGGATGCGTCGACGGGATCTCGCATAGTACGAGGCATTGGCAACGGTGTAATATGTTCGTTCCCGGTCGCCACCGGCTAGCAGCATCGACGACGGGCCAGTTGTTTCTAAGAGAACATGATAGGAGCAGAAAGTGTGCAAAGGGACCAGGGCCGAAGTGACGCCGTATTCGGACTTGATCCCATGTCTCGTGTAGCAGAGCGAGCCTTTAGAGTGACGAGTAATGTGTCTGGTATATACAAGAATTCATAGAGCCTAATACATTGGTGTTTGGCAGAGCGGGTCTTTGAGAAGTTGTATAGTCCATATCGTATGGCTGTGGCCAGTACCAGCACAGGCCTAGTTTTGCAACCGCTGATCCATCCAAACCTAGCCCATAATGCAGCCAGAATAAGATCTCTGGCCAGAACAAGCCAAGCAATGCAACGTCGTCCGGTTACACAAGACGGGACTTGACCTGCGAGGGGTAAAGCGGCGTATATATGTTAGTCCGCAGGCGCGGCTGATGTCTTAGCCCGGCGGATTGTTTGCTTTTGCACTCTTCAGTTTCGGATGCAGGCGAAGCTGATGATCCACGGCCGTTTGGATTGGGAGAGATAGAACCGGCGTGGAGAAGGAAACGCGAAAGAGGGGCAAGCTGCTGCAAGGGCTGGATAAGAATAGCCTGTGCTGGGTTAGGCTGAGTTGTGAGGTGAGGGCGTGAGCGTGGTGTTGAAGGATGAAAACAAGCAAATTTGATGCTGGATCGTCACGGGAGGCTGCACCAACGCAACGGCGAGGCTACGAGGAGCCTGGATTGTATACCTTCCCGATTTACATGTGTGAGTATCTAGATTAGGATGGATATCGGTGTTGTGATGTGCATCATCCTGGATGTCTATCAACCCCATGCCGGCAGATGTGGTCCGTTGCACGTTTCATAACAAATTCCAACTAGGAAATCAACGGCTCGCATTTAATATACGAGATTTATCGAGATACGTCACAAGTCAACTCGCACAAGAAGAACAAACCTGGGGAAACACAAGAGCTAGATGAGGTGGGCTGAGACCAAGTACCGGAGCGGATTGCACGGAGCGTCGGTGACAGGTCATTTTGCGATGCATTGATGGTGTTGATCTGCTGAGGGGAAGATGTGATGCGAGGCACCAGATACTGGGCATGGGTTTCGGCGTCGGAACGTTATCTCCTGAGCGGCAATTTGGTCGTGATCATGGGAAGTACATTGCAGAGAGATACCTTCTCCAATGTAAGGAGATCAAGATGACTTGTACTCTACAGTACATCATGTAGCTCAAGCAAGTCAAGAGAAGCACGTTAATTATATGTTTGCTCTTGTTGCAGAAATCCCAAGGGTGAAACAGCCGTTATCCAAGATCAGCTCAGCCAAAAGGGCGTGCCTCAGCGGCGCATGTCGCTGGCAAACAAAGCGTCCTATCACGGATGGTGATGATACAGTATGCATATGTAAAGGACGTGCCATCATCAATGCATCGCTGCTTTCTTTTTTGATCTGTTATAACTTGGTAGGTGGTGTCGGATCCTGAATGTTGATCCTTCGGTGCGGTACTGAGTACCCGTGGACCCGGAAAGCTTTGGGGGTTGAAACATGATCCACGGGAAGGTTTTGTATTTGCTTTTTTCTTACTATTCTGTCTTTTGTACCTTGTAGTCTTTTTCTCTTGTGGGCCGTGAGCATGTAAGGTTGGAATTAGACTATGACTGGATGCATCAGTCAGATCGTGGCTTTTGATCGCAGAAAAGTGAGCTGAGCTAAGAAAGTAAATGTATGTGATAGTGGAGTTCCTGTCATGGAATCTATTCCCCTTCCGACAAGATTGGGGGTCATTCAAACGCTCACTCGTCGATACTTTATATCATCGGAACCCAATCCCATTGCCTGCTCGACTGTGATATTGTTTGATACTTGGATCTTGTCCGTCCATGAGCCTTTTCTACAAGCTCTTGATGTATCGTTATGGCATGATTCCATTGCCGATGTGGCATTGGCTGCAAACATGGTTTGTTCATACGAAGCTTGGCCTGTATCAAATGCAACCCTCAACACAGCATCCCCCTTCAAAGATCCGCCCAAGGAACCCCTAGCCCAGAGCAAATGCGGCACAGTAAGGTACATACTGCAGAGTAATCTTCCATTCCATTTCAGCGCCGTGTTGGTGATTACATGGATCTATCAGAGTCTATATCACACCCTCCCACTCCCCATCTGCCCTCGTTCATCCACGTTGCTTCGGATCGCCTTCCTCCAATAACCGATCATCTGGTTGGGGTGACACAACAGTAGAGTGAAAAAGCGATGGATCCATTCAGACCAATTAGCTGAGAGTAATACTGCCATGGCGCAAGATGACTGGGAGTCCCCTGGTGGAACAACGTTTGGCGTTGGAGGAGCTTGCAGATTCGAGGGACGTGCGCACCACCATCACCGCTTGACGGGTGAGACTCAAGGAACCTGGACCTGGCGGTTAGAACCAACCAAGTTAAGGACAAAGGGACCTGGCATCAGTTCTTTAACAGCACTAGGCACTGTATGCTGCACAAGGCTTTTGCAATTCCACCATGGCTGTGCTGAACCGCAGGGGAAACCCCAACTGTGAGACCACATCACAGAGCGATGACCATGATATGGCCCAGGCTCCTAGTCAAGGCGCTCACACGCCATGCCAAGCCCATTCGTCAAATGGAAGCAGGGGTCCAGGCACCCTCATTGCTAGCGAGCGATTGCCACTTGACAAGAGGGAGAGAAAAACTCTGTAGCAAGTTCCATGCAGACACGATGCATTAAACTCAGCCGACAAACACAGGGTGCCTCATTTTGACTTTTTCCCTCGCCGTTTCAACGAGTCATATCCGAGTAAAGAGAGTTGCAAACACGCAATCCCGTCTGACGGAGGATTTACCATAAGCTCCCGTCACGGCCCGTCTTCCGCTCGTCTCGTCGGGGTTTCATCTAAGATGGATTCTATCGCTGTTGGCGTATGAGATATATATGTACGCATGTTTGACAGCTCGGCACAGGATGGACTTGTATGATCCTCGACGGGCCGTTCTCGTATCATATGTTTTTCAACGGCAATGCACTAGTAAATATGATGTTACAGTCTCTCTCCACGATGTGGCCCCGGGGAGAGACGGGTATAATCACCTGGTGTCTTGGCTTTGTTAGTTGCTTTGTACCGGTATTGATCTACTTTATTCCCCCACATGATGGGATGGAGACTGGCTCTGTGTCCATTATGATGTAGAAAAGGGTTGTAGCATTGTAACACTTTATAGAGTAGATAAAACGAAAACATGCTAGAAGAAAATGACAGAATGGTTCATCCAATTTCTCTTGGGTCTGGTAATTTCTCTGCAGTACATAAACGACGGGAGCGTGAGGCACGGATAGGCACAGAGACCAATCAATTCACCTTTGAAAGCGGCACCTCACCTCACCTCACGACCTGGTCTGGGTCCTTCCCGATGTCATCTTGGCTCCTGCCTCGTACTTCGCCGTATTAACTTACAGCTCTTGCCCTCCATATCTGGTGAGATCTTTTGCAACTCCATTTTATTTTTCTCATCAATTTCCCCCTCCTGTATTGGTTGCGCTACGATCCAAAGCAATTCTACCAACACCAAAAGACCATCACGACATTCCGGTTCGACCACCTGCAGTGAATCACCCGACCACGAATCGATCGTGGTTCTCTACCTCCACTACCTTATCTCGAGACTCCCGCAACAAGCGCTATTACCATCACAGCCACCCACAAGCAAATCATTCTTACACGACCGTGCCGCAACAGACTACGCATCATAGTTGCAGCTCCAGCTTGCCCGATCAAATCGATAATCGCGTCGTAGCGACAGGGCATCGTCAGCGGGAGATCGTCATCGCTCCTCCAGCTTGCAATCCTCCACCAATCCCTGTTACGTGCCCTGGACTGACTCCTAGATGCTCATCGTGAGTGGAGTCGTGAGCTAAGAGCTTGTCTTGTACCCAGTCAACGCATCCGAAGTGTGTTTGCATTGCGCTGTGCCCTGCCCTGCCTTGCCACGAGGTGAAGCACACTGCTACCTCGAAGGACGTTTGCTTCTGTCCTTCTTTGGTAAACGGAGTAAGGGCTTCTTCATGACCAAGGCGATCTTTGAGCTAATTCACGATTAGCCTGCGGGCATTATTATTAGCTCGAGGTTCCCCTCCCTTCAACCGACAGCAAGTTTAACAACTGCCCAAGATCAAGACACTATCTGTCAAGCTCACACGTCAGTCCCCTCAAACATTCTAGCTTCTACGGTTAAAGGCGCCCCCTCTTGTACCACCTTTGGTGACCATCATCATCGTGCTTACAACTGACTCTTAGCCTGCCTTTCCTCCCGCAAGCACAAACTAGCCTCGCCTTGTATCACCCACCACTTGGCACACATCCCGCCATTAGCCATCTCCGCTAGCCGCCGCTTCTTCTCAAGACCAAAGCTTGAGGCTTTCGGAGCTTGATGCGTACTGCATTTGCCAGGTTGCATTGACAAAATAGACTCCCGGGGATTTTTTCTTAGCGCTGTCTTGCTTTCTTTTTCCTCTTGGACGACCATCCTCAGATACCTAGGTATCTTGTGGACATCATCTCAAAATCTCCATGGTCGTTTCGGGTGACCTTTCCCACCGTGCCGCAAGCCCCGCCGTCTTTCGCCGCAAGCCCCTCTCGTCAGAAAGAGCTCAGGGATTCTGATTCAACTGCTAGGGTACTGTTCCCGCTAGCTCCCACGCGCTCAAAGCTCACACTCTGAAGCTCGTGCGCCGTTAAAGCCCACACGCTAGGTCATCGCACCCGCTGGCCACCCGCTGTCCGTCGTCTCCGTGCTTTGTCCTAAATCCCTAGCCCCTGCCACAACCCCTGTCTCAATCCCTGCAGTGACCCCCGGGGCCCCATTCAAGGGGATCATTGAGCGCGGCCAGCACCCGAGGGACGTCGGTGTCCGTCTACTGATCCACAGGTCGTGACAGGGCACTGACAGCGCAAGATAGCACCGGGCCAGGGCCTCTGGTCAAGCATTATCAGTATCCGACGGGTGGCTTGCCCGCCATTACCTGGGATTTTAGTACCTAAAAACGCCTCTTCCTCCCATTCTTTCTTGAGTGAGTGACGAGTGAGAGAGGTCTGGTTTCTAGCTGGACACTTTCCACAATTCTTGTTCGTCCTCGTCCACCTCCGATCGACTCTTGCCTTGATTTTGCTCTCTTCTTCCGCTCTCTCTTCTTCTTACTCCCTCCTCTTCCTCCTCTTCCTCCTCACTCTCAACGAGGCATGTTCCAGCCTCAACCCACGCCCTTCGCCTCCTCCAGCTTCGCGTCCTATGGCCTAGCTCCCGACCTGGACTTTGCCTTTCCCGTTTCTGCTGGAGGTGGAGGTGCTGGATTCTACAACTCACCAGCACCACAACTGCCCCAGTCGCATTCGCAGACGCAGCCGCAGTCGCAGTCGCATCTTCTCCAGCAGCAGATCCCTCAACAGCAGCTTTCATCTTCAGCCGCACCTTCCGTATCGCCGCCATATTCCTCTTCGCAATCTTCCAACTCCAAATCATCACCCCCACTAAGTTTTGCACAACACCAAAACCACCAAAGGCTCCATCATCAGCGGCTCCAACTTCTACATCGCCAACTACATCCACGGCAACCAACACAATACTCAACCCAATCTGCCGTTGTGGTTCCCAAGATGGAAGATCAAGGCCAGCATGATATGGCCGCCCAGCAGGCTGCTGCCGAGGAATATCAGCCCGTTCTCGAGGCAAGTCGCATTGGCTTGGAGCTCTCGTCACAGCTCCTGCGCCCTACGCGCCATTTGCTTTGTCGCTAACCTCCGTTTTCGCAGGGTCTCCAAGTTGGAAACAAGATCTCAAGCGATGCTATTACCCACGAGTATGCCAAAGCCGACCCGGTTTACGTTGAAAAGACAATCGTACGTTGGCTTGAAACTCGTTGCTTTTGTCACTTGGTACTAATGCCGCATGGCTTCAGGCCCTTCCCCAGACGTACACTCACTACCGCCCAATCCAGGGTGACGGCAACTGTGGCTGGCGAGGTAAGTCAATAACTCCCCGTTTCTTGTTTCACGGCCCATTGCCGCTTTAAAACATGTTTGACATTTGCATTCCTTCACATTGCTTTGCCTGCCCTTGCTGTTCAAGTCTCGGCACCATTTATGACATGTCGAACTTGCGCTAATAATCTTACCAATAGCAATTGGCTTCAGCTATTTCGAGAAGCTCGTTGAGTCGGGCGACCAAGCCAAGATCGAGGGCGAGGTAGCCCGACTGATCAGTATGAATCATCTACTGGGCACCGTTGGAGGCTACGCATATTACGAGGACTGGGCAGATGAGATGCTTGACCTCTTACGCGAAGTCGCCCAGAACGTCAACAACCCTCAGCTAGCACACATGTTGATTCAAGAGAAGTGGAACGATCCCGGTGTTGCGGGTAGCATTATCTACTACCTTCGACTGCTTGCGGCTACGCACCTCAAAACCAATGCAGCCACGTATAACGCTTTTGTGACAGACGGCAACGGTGTTCCCGCATACTGCAGCCAATGTGTCGAGATCCCTAACCGTGAGATTGAGCACCTCGGCATCGTTGCTCTCGTTCGTGTTCTCCTCGAGCCCGTCAACTTTGTGCTTGAGATTGCCTACCTCGACCGCAGCCCAGGTACTCAGGTCAACCGATACCGTTTCCCCGACGAAGCCAATGGTCAAGATGTTAACAACCTGGGACCTATCATCTACTTGCTTTATCGACCCGACCACTACGATATCCTGTACAAATCAGCCTCGATGCAGGTGCTTCGCGTCAGCGGCTTTACCCACAATACTAACATTACGAGCGACCAAGCGGATCTCGGTCAATACTCAACCATGAACTTTGATGCTTTGTCCATAATCCCGGGCTTTGGTTCCAATGGCGCCATGGGAGGGCTTGCACAGCTTGCGCCTCCTCCTCCGGCCAGTTCGGCACAAGAAGCCTTCTCGCCCGTGCAACAAAGCCCTTGGATGCCATCATTCTCAGAGTCCCTACCCACATCAACGCCTCATGTAGCGCCTCCGCAGCCACCTCCGATCATGGCGTCTCCTCAGCCACCAACGCCGCCCGCTTCGATCTCCGGTAGCTCCGCAATGGCTCCGAGTCCTGCAATGGTTGCGACGTCTGGCCTAGGACCTCAAAACTCCCTTGTGCCACCGCCAATGCGAGCCGCTTCGAACTACCACATCCGGTTCAGTCCTGTACAGTTGGATTACGAAGAGAGCAAGAACAGTTTTCCTGAACCGACATTCCAAGTAACAACCAACACTTTCAAGAACAGCGTTTGGAATCGAGCCCACTACAACAACCCCGACTTTCATCCAGAAGAATGGAGCCCCGACGACGAGCATACGGATGGGAGAGTTGGAGGCAAGCACAGGTTGAAGAAGGAGTCTTCCTAGCGAACGAACGCATGCCGCGTTAAGAAGCACGACACAATCTAACACGACAGATTTGAGGGGGCCGGCTTTGTTAGAAACCGAAGCTCCAGGAATATGATTCGATGACCACAATTTTCGGAGAGCAGCCTCTAGACTGGACGTCTAGTCGACAAAATCGAGTTGGATGGTGCAGGGCAGACATGGGGATGGGAAATACACTTGTTTATCCCCGGGAGTTTGCAAGGTTGTATCGGATCATTCACGGTATGGTTGGGTAGGCTAGCGATGCTTAGTGAAAATCATTGTTTTTCTTTCTGCATTGGTTAATAGTCCAGGCAAGATGGACGGCGGCGAGTTTGTTTTGTATGCATGATTCTTGTGTTGAAGGAGAAGTTAGTACTGGATGGACAGGTGAACAATCATCCTGGATGAAATCAAGGATTCTGATGATGGGATATCACGAAGCGTCACGACGTTTACGCAAGAGAAGGATTACTCAGAAGTAATGGATGGGCCAGGTTTGCATTTGCTTATGGAATGGGCGGCGATTGTTGGCTCTTGTGAGCCAAAGTTTCAAGACAGGCAACATAAAAGGCATGCGTTCAAAAGGGGAACAAGGTCTCGGACAACGGTTATGGACTATGTTTCCGAGCGGCTGATACTTGTCAGAGCTATCATGCTGTCGATCGACATGATGATGTTGACGATTCCTCAGTTGAGCCCTCATTTGTTGGCCTTGGTTGCGTCATAGCATCGGCGTTCTCCCTCATGTCACTTTACTTTGCCTTACTTCACTTCACTTGGCAGTTTTTATCTTAGGTTTCCAGTGTGGAATAGCATAAATACTTGGTCTCGATTAGATGCGGATAGAATCTGCCGCAATGACTGTGCTTTCTTTGGATAATGTTCTGTTCAAGTCCGAGCGACAACCGGGTGTATTCTTACATAGCTCGCAGTCTTGTCTCTTGGTTCAAAACAACAAAGGGTTTTGGACATGACAAGTCATTGTCTTGATCATGGCACATGATCGATCCTTCGAGCCGTGCCGCTGTGCCGCACTACGGCATGTTTCAAACGATATGTAACTGAGTCAACTTAACCGTGATTGGTGTTATAAGTGAACGAGAAACAACATGCATGCCATTTTCACAGCAAGGTTTGTCTCAAATTGATGTTGCTATTGTGTAGTTCAAGTACAGAACCCTTCTATCCAATAGGGTGTTTTAGCGAGATGATGGATGGCGCACGAATCATGGGCAAGCCAACATTCATGATTACTTACTCGAGACTGGGTTGATCCATGAAGAATAGATTGGATGACCCAATATCGATATTTGGAATGGGCAGCCACAATGTGCACAATTACGTCGGTGCCTTGTCAAGCAAGCAGATACCCTGAGACGAAAAAGGTTCATGGGGGTCTAGAACATCCTCTCCTAAGCCTCTTACCGGGGGGCCACGCTTCGGACGAGGATAAGGGTCCCACCCGCGGAACAGGGTCCGGTAGATATGTACGGCCAGTTGATGAAGACATTTCGAGGCTTTGAGATCCGCAATGAGGTGCGTTGGGTCCATTCATCGGATGTTGCGACATGGGATACAGTGTTACATTGGGGAGCGATTGCGCGAATAAATAGGCGAGGCCACGTTTTTAAGGCGAGACATGTGTTTAGATATTGAGGGTTCAACTACCGAGCGACGCGGCCTCGTGGGAACAGGGCGGAATAAAGAGCCCTGGCAGGGTCATGGTCATGGTCATGGATATGGCTGGTGATGATAATTACAGGATACAATAGGTAGTGCTGTTGGTTCTAAGCTGGAATGAAACTGTGAAATGAGACTTCGCTTAATGGCAAATCTAGGCGAGTCCGAGATGGCAATTAAGAGAATTGTCTTCTTATCAACGCCCGTTTGGCAAATATGGATATCTTGCAAAGCTGCGTCATCACGACATGCAGATGTCGTTTGTTAGACAAGGGCTGTGACTTGAATGCTTGTAAGCGCCCATGTCTACCAATCCCACCTAGATTCTTCGAGACTGTAAAATTGAAAAGGACCCTGGGCCAATAGTTGGTTAAAATAAGACGGTGATTATAATCGTCACTTACAGCAATGGGCAAATTGGCCGAGATGTATCCCGTCGCTTAACCCTTTCTTTCCCCAGACTCAACTCACGTGTCTTGGATGAAAGGAAAAAGAAAGGTGTTGAAGAAAATCGGCGCTTGTCAAGAGCGGAGTAATTAGGCGACTTGATCGGGGCTTGTTCGATTTCCCCGAATCTAGGTTGTTAGGCTCGCGGAGTCGGCGAGAGCGATGGGCTTTCATTCTTTATCTATGCTTGGCTTATCTTAACTCAATGCTACTATGTCATGATAGTTGACCAACAAATGCATTCATGAGCATGAGCAACCAACAATGTTTACCAAGACTGGGAAGGTACGCCCAATGCGCAATGCGCAATGTGGAGATGGAGGTATCCTGGACCCTACCTTACCTGTTGACCTGCAAACCTCCTCCACACCTGACACTTTCCTCCACTTTCCAAGGTAACTCACTACTGTAACTTGACTTATCTGTAATTGTGTCGTCTCATCTTTCTTTCTTGTCTTCTCTTTTCTCCTCCTCATTCCCCTCCTTCTTTAAACCCTCTCTTTCTCTTCTTCCCTTCTCTTTCTTTCTTATAGTCTTTCACTTGGCCATGGATGCTGCGAGTCGTCGTCGACAATTAATCACCCTCGATCCTTTACGCGTTCTGAATACCTTCTCTATTCTCTTCACCTTATTCCGATATTAATACGTTTTCACGACTTTCTTTTCAGTATATACAATCTTCTCCAAGACCCACTGCGACCAAGCCTCGCTTCGACCTCTTGCGCATTGATACCCCTTGTCGATCCTTCAACACAGACTCGAAACAATGGCCCGCTACGCTTCGGAACATCCTCCTATAACAGCATCATCCGCGACTCCAGGTAGCGACATGCCCAAGACCAACGCCAAGTGGCCGAGAATCGATCGACTCCACGTAGACAACGATGTGAGCCCCGCCGAAGACGATTCCGACTTTAGCGATACCACTTCCAATTACTCGACCATCTCCGAAGACGCGCTTCCCCTGATTCACGCATACGGTCACACATATCATGGCTCCGGCAAGCTCGTTACACCCAACGACGCCTCCGAAGCCCATCGCCAAGCCGTTCAGCATGAGCTCTACCAGCTGTGCCTCGACGGTAGTTTTGTCAATGCCAAGCTACCACTCGACCAATACACACCCGACGACCCTTTCGAGATACTAGATGTCGGTGCTGGTAGCGGTCTATGGGCTTGCGACATGGCCAGACGATATCCCCAGGCTAATCTGCTCGGAATCGACTTGAGCAGCGCTCTACTACCCGAGGATGTGCCTCCCAATGTCACCTTCGAGATCGCCGACGCTACAGATCCTTGGCCTGCGCGAACATATGATTTTATCCATATGCGGAATCTTTCCGGTGGTGGTGTTCGCGACTGGAGCGCTTTGCTTGCCGAAGCCTATACACACCTCAAGCCTGGGGGCCAGCTCGAGTTTACGGAAATCCGGCCGCACTTCTTCGATGTTGACCCTGAACAGGCAGATTTGCCTAATTCCAGGCCCGAAATTGGTGCCGCCTGTGTTGAATACGAGACGATTTTCGAAGAGATGTGTACAAAGTTCAACATCGACTACGACCCTATACCCAAAGTGCCTAGATGGCTTGTTGGCTTAGGGGCTGAAGTGACTCAGGAGCGCGTGGACTGGCTCCCAATACAGAACTGGGGAAGTGATCCAGTCACTCAACAAAAGCGCAAGGCTTTAGCGGAGATGATCGAGTGTGGTAGGTTTAATGTTGTCTGAAACATGGAGAACCGCGCTAATCGTCACTGGACAGGGATAGAGAACTGGACATTGATGCTATTTGGCTGGGGTGGATGGGAAGAAAAGGCTACCAGGGCGTTGCTTGATCGCGTCAAAGGGGAGATGCAAGATCCCATGCTACGTAGCTTGGCTAAAGTGTAAGTTCCCTTGACCTCGAATTGGGGTTTGTTACTGACTTTGATTAGGACATTCGTCTCCGCTCGAAAACCGATGGGTAACGGAAAGCAAGTTTAATACAAATAGAGTCGCGCATATACCGGAGTTTTTGGTCATTACGGCGTCGAGGCATTATGTCATGTTCAGAGGGATGATAAGGCGGACAACAAGGAAAAGCGAACGGTGCGAATCTAGAGAGGCTGGGCAGCGCGCCCCTGCGGATATAATGGGATTGCTTGGAATATTGCAAAAGGTCATGGATTGGGTATATACGGACGGGATAGGGAGGACATACGGCATCCATGGCGATTCAACCTGCTACGGGGAACATATCTGATACACCTAGGAATGGCGCATATCGCTGGGCGGATACAGAGTTGGATACCCATTTTCTGGAGTCTTTTGAATATACAGAGGCAGGCAGGCAAGCGGGTCATAATAGCAAGTCGCAAGATGCTAATTCAACACATCGAATCCATTAAGAACGACGAGATTCAAGTTCACAAAGAAATCGAAAGGCGAACAGAGTAAAAGATGATAAGAAACTGATCTGAGGTATCTCCTCGTCAGGATGACTCCCGACACTTGATTTCGTCTTCATTCGGTTCATGCATATGTTATGCTACAAGATGCCCGCAAGTACGCCCCGTGTACCCGTACATGTTATCATAAACAAAACAAACGTTAAACTCCAGTTATTCAAATCAGACGGTTTCGATATATCGCTTCATTTCCCTGTAACACGGTTAGTCAATTGCATCAATGGCATAGGGGGTCGATAGGTACCAGTCAGTTACGGCCTCGTCATACAAGCGACACTCATGCTCTCTCGTTCCGCCAAAGTGCTCTACAAAGTCATCACCAAGCACCTCTCGCGCAATGCTGTCCTTTGACATAAATCGCGCCGTAGCCTCCTTAAGACTCTTGGCCAATCTCTCACCCTTGTCTGCTTCGCCGCCGACGTCCTGGCCCATGGCAAGCGGAGGGGTGGGGATCTCAAGCTTCTTCTCAACACCGCGCCAGCCGCAGCCGAGGATGGCGGCGAGGACAAAGTGAGGGTTTGTGTCTGCGCCGGGAACACGGACTTCGAACCGTGTGGCTGAGGGCTTGGATACGGGAGGGGTGATGAGGCGAATGGAGGCAGCGCGGTGCTCGAGACCCCATGATACGGTTACGGGGGCCCAGAAGTTCTCGACGAGGCGCTTGTAGGAGTTGATGGTTGGGGCGAGGAGGGGCATGATGTCTGGGAGACCGACGAGGATTCCTGCCAGGAAGTGGCGGCCGAGATCGGACAGACCAGCGATGTCCTTCCACTTGGGGTTCTCATCGAGAGTGTCGCGCGCAAAGAGGTTTTTGCCGTCCTTGTCCACAATGGAGACATGCATATGGCCACTGTTTCCGGGTAGACCCTGCTTAGGCTTGGCCATGAAGCACGGTGTGATGCCGTACTTTGTGCTGACGCTCTTGACGACGTACTTGAACAGCGCAGCGCGATCAGCCATCTGAGCGATCTCACCAAACTCAAGGGCGGCTTCGAAGACACCAGGGCCGGACTCGGTGTGCCATCCTTCAATGTCGCATGAGAATTGGGCACATGTCTTGAAAACGTCGTAGTAGTAATCCTGGTTATGAACGGGTCGAGTGAGGGAGTAACCGAACATGCCCTCTGTTAGAGAGGGAAGCTGGTGAGGAGGGTTTTGTTGGAGATAAGCGGCGGGGGATGACGTTGAGGGATCGGGGTTCTTGAATTGGTAGAACTCATATTCGGCTGAGAAGGTTAGTCAATGATGCGCGACTCGAGGAGATATACATACCACCGGCCATTGCACCGTAGCCATGCTCCTTGATCTTGGCAAGTTGTGTCTTGACCAAACCACGAGGACAAGCGCAAATGGGCTTCTTGGTATCAGGGTCCAGAAATTCGACCAGAAACAAGGGCACATCGTCCTCCCAGGGGATGCGCCTAAAGGTCGAGAGGTCTGGTATGGCGAGCAAATCATGGTACCCGTTCTCAGCATTTGAGATCTTGAGCTCGCGGATGTAGGTCTTATCGTGCATATCCCAGCCAAAAATGACGGAGCAGAAGCCAAAGCCATCTGAAGCAATTGAGAGGAACTTCTTCTTGGAAACGAGTTTTCCGCGGAGGATACCGTCTACGTCAACACCTGCGAGCTTGACCATTGAGTCGTTCTCAAGGAGCTTGGGCAGAGACTCTGCAGTGATGGATTTGGGATCTTGTGAAGCCATTTTGGTAGTATGTGTGAGCTATTGAAGCTCTGTGAGATGTAGAGATTGGAGTAAGAGACGGAAATCAAGGAGGGGAGGGAAGAATGATGTTAAGAGAAGGAAGTTGTCGCCAGGACGATGATGAGGAATGAAGCTGGGGACTAAAGTCGCCAATGATGCGCGGTAAAAATAGGAAGCGAGTAAAGTCTGAGATATTTCCGGCGGTTCTGAGAGGAGCTTCGTGGAGTCGTCAAGCTTGAAGTCGTCGAGATGCGATGCGCGCGCTCGCGGTTGATGAATATGGGGAGCAAAGTAGATCAGTGACGGTAAATCTACCGCGACTAGCTATGACAAGTATATGATTCCAAGAGGAGCAAAAAAGAGGGGAAAGATATAACAAGTTCAAAGTGAGACAGCGGAGATAATCAGGTTTGTTAGTGAGGAAGAGGTCAGCGCGGCTACGATAAGAGAATCCCTCGATAAGGCTTCAGTGACGTAGGTGCGGGAAAGTGGGGGCTAGAGACATGCTCGGTGCGCGTGCCGCTCTAGAGCCAATTGAGTTTGGCGAGATGATAGCCGAGGCACCCACTTCAAGGTGAGTGAGGCGTGTCTCTCAACAAACATCTCCTAGGTATAACCAAGACGTGATCCAGATAGCTTCACCTAGCATTGCCGCGCTTGACCAGCTGACGTTAAGATAGTGTCAATGCATCTTGTCTTCCCCGCAATCTACGTTGAATCTCGAAGCTCTGACCAACACGGGTTAGTCTCAATCCTAGACAAAGCTCGTGTTGATGCATTGCCGTATCGAGCACTACGCATATTTGATCGAGCCGCCATTGGATCTCGTTCTCAAAGGGGTAATTTCATCTTATCTTCTTTCAACTACAATCGTTCATATCATCTGTAGCCGCGTTCTTGTTGTGAAGATTGAGGACATGTATAGCCGTGAACGGTTGACTCGGTCTACGTGAATGAGGCGCTCACCTCGTGACTACAGCCGACATCGGTTTTGACAGGGGTGTGGCATGGCAAAGCTGCAAGCTCGAGATCTAACGTCCGAAAAAGGACCCTGAATCTGACGGCATTTATAGATAAGTGAGATGATGTTGAGCCAAGGCCGGCAGATTCGGGTGAGATATTCTGATTTGATTAACGTGTTGCATTATGCAATATATCTATTACCAAGTTCAAACAGAGTATTTCAATATCCCAATTCACCATTGACCGTCTGTCTGGATGTACCTCTATCGTACAGCCTATATCATTCCAGCCATCATATCAAGCCCAAACCCCGCCAACTGATAAGCTCCCGAGACGGATCCGGACCTAGATCCTCTCATGATGACCCATACAGTAACTAGAGCCGCTAAACTACTGTATTCTCTTTAATAATAGCCGCGATGACAGCAGCCAACTAGAAGCTTCACTTCCTCACGAGCCGCCTACCGCCCTCCGGGATCGGGTTCTGTTCCGTGAAACAGGACAGACCCATCATGGCACGTTTTCTTGACTCATTGGCGCACAGCACATCAGACGACCTTTGCAGCCTCCCCTTCGGTAATTCAATCCTTATCGGAGCTTCCAGATCCCTTCGATAAGAAAGCTAAAGCACAAGCACCCCTCCCTCACCGCGTCTGCCCCTCCTTTCGTCACTTGCTGCTGTATCACCAACCCAAAGCTATATATTTTTCTTTGATACCCACCTCTTCGTTTTTCTTTCTTCTCACCATACTCATACTCTTCAACACACAAAATGTCTTCCTCTCAGCAACCTCGTGGCCGTCTGGCTGGCAAGAACGCCGTCATCACCGGAGCTGCTGGGTAAGTCGTCGCATCCCACCGCAATGCGTCGCACAAAGCTGACAATCTCCAGTGGCATTGGTCTTGAGACCTCCATTCTCTTCGCAAAGGAGGGCGCTTCGATTCTCATGTCCGATATCTCCCAGCCCGCTCTCGAAAAGGCCCAAGCAAAGGTCAAGCAGCTCGTTCCCGATGCTCCTCGGGTTGAGATCAAGGTACGCCCACCATCCACCCTGCACCCACACCGATCGCCATATTGACTTGTTTATAGAAAGTCGACGTTTCCAAAGAAGCCGAGGTCCAGGCCGTGATCGAGTCCCTCGACTCCTGGGGCGGAATTGACGTCCTCTTCAACAATGCCGGTATTATGCACGCCCAAGATGACGACGCTGTCAACACCCCCGAGAACATCTGGGACCTTACTCAGAACATCAACGTCAAGGGTGTCTGGTTCGGTTGCAAGCACGCGGTTCTCTCTCTGCGACGTAACAAGAAGTCCAAGGCTTCAATCATCAACACCGCTTCTGTCGTCGCTCTCGTCGGCGCTGCTACTCCCCAGCTAGCCTACACCGCTAGCAAGGGTGCTGTCCTTGCTCTTACCCGTGAGCTTGCCATGGTTCACGCTCGCGAGGGCTTCCGATTCAACAACCTATGCCCTGCACCTTTGAACACACCCCTTCTGCAGGACTGGCTTGGTGATGACCAGGCTAAGCGCCACAGGCGTGAGGTGCACTTCCCCATGGGACGTTTCGGTGAGGCTATTGAGCAGGCGCAAGCTGTTCTCTTCTTGGCCAGTGATGAGTCGAGCTTTGTCAATGGACATGACTTTGCGGTTGATGGTGGTATGACCAAGGGTTATGTCACCGCTGAGGGTCCGGCGAGCGCTCCTCCTCAGAACAATGCCAGCAAGGATTCTTTGTAAGAGACGAGTGATATCTATAATAACGATTAGTATGAACCCAAATAATGAAAGAAATTTGTCAACCATGTCACTACCGGTGCGATCACATTGCGAGGATACTCCTGGCTGGTCATAAACTGAATATCATTTGTAAGGTATTGGTGAAATACAAAATAAACAATTCCCAAACTCCGCCGAATGCTTTTCCTTCTCTTCATTCACGGCGTAACAATTCCCTCTAATGGAATTGTCCCTCGGTGTTACCCTCACCCATGCTCTTACTGCTTGAGCTTCCGCTCTGGATAGCACCCAAGATACCGTCAATGTAGCTGGCGCCACTCCACTTCTGGTGTGTCAAGACATCACACTTCAAGTCCTTCTCGCGACGTTGAACAATGTCAACATACGCCTTCATACCGTCCTTCTTGAACTCGCGTGACAGCTCCGTCGTGATGGTCGCGTTGGAGTGCAGACCAGCAAGAGAAATGAGCTGTAGAACGAAACCCTCCCGCGCAATGTCCCAGATGAAGGACTTCAGAGTCTCATCGTTGAAGCCGTGGGCCATCCAGTTGAATGAGGGGGAGAGGTTGTACACGAGGCCCTTGCCGGGGTTCACCTCACGGACGGCACGACCCAGCTTGGCGGCTACCTCGACGTTGGGGTCACCTGTCTCAACCCAGAGAAGGTCTGCGTAGGGACTGAACGCAAGAGCGCGCTTAGTAGCCGCTGTCATACCAGCACGGTAGTGGTAGAAGCCTTCTCGGGTACGTGGCACATCCCAGTTGAAGTAGACAGGCTCCTTGGTGTACTGGTTTGCGAGATTGCGACGGCGTGAGATGCCCATATCACGGTCCTTGTCTGTCTCAACAAGGTACTCGTCGATCTTGGCTTGTGCGACACCCTCCTTCTGCATGTGCGCGACGGCAGCCTCGTCAAAGCTAACAAGCTTGGTGTTCTTGACCCACTGAGCCTCAAAAGCGTCGATCTCAGCGCCAACAGCACCCTTGGCCTCCATAGCCTGGATGGTCTCGGCGAGGGGCTCAATTGAGGGGTCTGCGACACCGAGGATAAATTCGTGGTCGCGCACATCGATAGCCGACGACAGAAGTTTGCCGGACTCGGAATCAGTTCGAGCAATAACGAGATTTTCACAGCCCATGACATCCCATTGGAATCGTGTGGCAACCAGACGGTTGATGTGCTCGCCGATAGGTACGAGAACCTTTCCTGCGAGATGACCGCACTTCTTGCCGCCGTGGAGCTGGTCTTCAAAGTGAACAGCCGCGGCGCCATTCTCAGCAAAGAGCTTGGCGAGCTTAAGGACAGCCGACAGACCACCGTGGCCGGTATCACCGTCGGCGATGATGGGACGTAGGTAGTCGGTGTAAGGAGTCTCTGCGCGCTCCTCGGGAGACATCTTGCGACGAAGATCCCACTGCTTGCGGTCGTGCATGTTCTGCGCCTTGGCCAGGCGCTGGACCTGGTTAGGGACGGTATTGTAGGGGTAATCGCCAAAGTCGGGGGAGACCTCGTTGGTAGAGGTGAGGAGGGAGGAGCAGGCCCAGCCTGAGATGTAGAGGACTTCTTGGTGAGGAGCTTGTTGGGTCATCTGGACGGGGTCAATTGCGCCCACTAGGTGGTGTTAGCTAGGTATTTCGGAAGAGTATTTGTGGGAAGACGTACTGGTGTGAATAGGCTCCCCTCTGGCCTCACGCTCACGAATGAGGTTAAAGAGCTTCTGGGCCATGACAGAGCTGGGATACTGAATCTTCTGGGTACCGCGCTTGGAAGCAACATCCTCAGCGCTGTAAGGGCGTTTGATACCCGCATACCGGGGTGATGCCCACCAGGCTTCAATTTCCTTGACAGTAGCTTCATAAAGGCGTTCCTCAGCTTCGCCGGGCTTTTGTGACTCGGGTAGAAGCTGGAAGGCGTCGGCGGGCTGTGTCGCGTGTGTGCTGAGAGCCGACATCCTCGCGGCGGATGAGGTAGATAGCGCTCGGACAGCCAGGAGAGGTGCACAACTTCGGGGCTTGGAAGCGGCAGATAGCAATCGCTGGGGAGCTCTCGTAGATAATCTGCGCATCATTTTGAGAATGTGTGTTTTTGAGACCAAAAGAATGAGTAGAGGGGAAGAGAAGTTGGTGGTGTAGAGGTTAAGAGGACAAGGATGGACTGGGATTAGTGATGGAACTCGGTTGATGTGGATGAATAATAAAGTCAAGCACTCCCGGCACTGATCTGTGGCCCGTGATAGCTCCCACTTCAAGCAGCCGCTGGATGAATTAGGATAATATCGTCAAACTGGATAGATAAACATGTTAGTTTATCACAATTAATTTTCAACTTCTTGTAACCATGTGGTTGTTTTAATATCTGCTCTTTCAAATGCTCATCCAGCTCCCTTGGCTACAGCATCATGGCAAGGAAAATGAACCTTCAAGTCCAGCCATGCTCGATGACCGAGCGGTTACCGAAGAAGAGATTTGCAGCCGAGAAGACAGTACTACTTTTTGCATTACTAACATCGTATGTCATCTCCAACAGCTTGACAAAAACAGTCTGAGGCTTGGGTATTCGTTGCTCAACAATTTCATGTCAGCAAAGCCTTGGTTAATAGCTGCATTACCGACGAATTGACCAATGAAAGAGCTCGTACGGCAAAAGATGGAGGTTCTGATTGGTCTATAGCCGTATTTGAGCCGTGGCATTGAGCAACCGGTTCATGGCGGGTTTCCTCGGTTGTCGCCGCAATGAATACCCGTGGATGTTGGTTGATCGACTTGTATGGCTGTATTTTTTTGGTGGAAAATGTATGTAGATAATAATGCACAATACGAAATTTGTTATTATTTATAAAACTGCTAGATGTACTCAGATATATGATCTATTAACTTATTTATTTTCTGTAATCTTGCCGGCTAAGTCAAGTCTTCTCCGCACCAGCCATTCACCAGTGCGTCATGTTCTTCGCTGATCCTCACCCCGCTTGACAAAATAATCGAACAAAAAAATCAGAAGCTCCCCCGTTGGTGCCCCCG
>JABEXW010000743.1:0-24008 GCA_013266185.1 Fusarium sarcochroum
ATCTGAGATATTCAATAGTATAAATTCTTTGTTTAACATTTACAGTCTAAAAGTCAAGAATCTCGGATATCAAAAAGTAAATTATCTCGTCAGGCACAAAGCCTTCCAACCCAAGGCTTCCATGGCATGGGCTTTAGGTAGGTGGGATGGAGGGGTAAGTCAGTGACGGGGAATGAGGGGCAATTTTTTTGGTCGAATTTTTTTGGCGCGCTTTTTCCCTCCTCTCCTTCTCCTCTGAAGCGGCATTTGACGTCAGGCATGATATCCATCATTCAAGAAACGAATAATTTATGGGGATCGTGTTCTGTTACAACGCCGTTGATTATAAAATATTAGTTTTTCTTTTCAAACACACTTGCTGTTCAACCCTATTTATACATGTCTAGTCAGTGAAACCGTACATAAACCTAACTCACAAGAAGATTTGGAGATGTCATACAACTATCTCCAATAATTCAATATTGTATCCGTCTTTTGGCACGCTTGGACATATGAGTCACTTGAGGCTCGACTGGGTCATTTCTTCTCAATCCCTGGAACTTAGACGTCAAAGTCTTGGCGCTGTAAGCGTGGCTACCCGGTACCTCAAAACACCATGCAGGTTCCACTTCAGGAATCTTAGGAAAGCAACTTGCCATACGTTCGTTCCATGGCATTTGACTATGTTTTTCAATGTTTTATTTGGCTGTTGAAACGAAGAGACTTGTTTTATGTTCTTTTGAACCAAATACAGCCATTAGTGGGATCTTGTGTATAGTGTTGTGGTTCTCATGATGGCCCAATTAGTACGCTGTAACGCGGGAGCATCCGTACTGTACATATCATTTCTCCATTTGCAGAGGAGAATTCATAGTTTCTACCTTGAGAAACGAAAACAACGCAATATATGCCTCCCCGAGCGTTCCAAGAAGTTTACTTTTGTGGTGTACCTTGTGTTACGTACTATTGAAGTTACAGCATTTATCTCCGTGGGTCTAAACGTCTCCATGTTTAAGATCAAACAGTAGTGCATCCACTCTTGAATGATAATTTACACCGGTTCTAATCATCATAGTAGTTCATCAGCCCTCGCTAGGAAAGAGACGGCTTCATCATCAATATCGATCCCTGACTCACAAGCACGTGGATCATAGAGACGTGGGTGTAAGTCATGATGTCTAGGGTCAGTGATTATACGAGAACAAACGCGAGCAGATGACCATTATCATTTTACTGATTCACCCAGTCACCACTTGTTTGTATTCCGAAAAGACCCCTATCAAGAATTTACAAGTCAAGGGTACACGGGGATCTGAGTACACGAACGCCGATACGGATACCCTTTCTAGATACCCGGCAGTGTTTTCTCTGTAGTCTGGATATCGAAAAATCCCGATGTTTACTTCAGCTGAGCCTAGCAACTCCGCAACGACTCGGAACTTGGCTAATTCGGTACTGCAAAAACTCGCGTAGATGTTCAAAATAGGCCCGTTTGCAGCACGTGCCATCATCAGCCTTGTCGTTGATGTCAGATCGCTGAGTGATTCCTAAAAGTATCTGTCTTTGTAAGTGCCAACATCCGAATCCTCCCGATCAACGTCTCTCACGTGGGAGCAGCAACTTTTGAGCCGCCCACTGTTCAGCCTTTTGCCATACTCCCGATTTACTGTAGGCCTTCGGGAACGCCTTCTAGCGCTTGATAATTTGATTGACCCAATGGCTTGGGCCAATGCGGACCTCCGTCACCATGACAAAGACGTCCGCCCGTCACTCGTCTCTGTGTCTTATCTAGGCTAGAATTGGCCCCGTTTTTATCTAGTGTGCGGCCCAGAGTGCCGCATACGCCGCTCACCTTGACTGTTCCCGGTCTGTCTTCGTGACCTTTGTAACGTCTCCCGTCAGCGAGTTTCCAGCCCGAATGAAGGCGGCAATTAGAAACCGTGCTCATACAGAATTATACTTGCTCCCTTGCGGCAAATTTCAATTCTAGCATGTACCTAAAGGGGGTATGGGTAAGGGTATGGGTATCGATGGGACTGGTGCCCTGCTTGCGGGCACGCCTCTCCGGAGGCTTTGATCTATGATATAAAAGTCCAGCTGAACCTCCTCAGGCAGAAAGCTTTATTACCATGCTATCTTCAATATTAAACAATCATCTTCATCATTGATAATACCAAGCAGATATCTGCTACATCCACCTACACCCAAGACCTCAAAAGTCTTACTCATCACAATGTTGTCAACTCAACACAGTCAGGCCTCGAGACAGGCTGCTCAGCTTGGAAAGGCTGCGGCTCTTGGCTACATCCGCACTGTAGCCTCCTCCTCTCTTACGAAGAGTCCCGTCGTTCTTCGAGTCGGTTACGCCGCATCTCAGCAACATCGACTCTTCTCATCGACACCAACCAACCAGCTCCGTGACTTCTTCCCAGTCAAGGAGACACCTCATATCCAAAAGACCAAGCCAGCATGGCCACACGAGGGTTACACATACGACGAGATGCTGGCCGTCGAACCCGCCCACCGGCCGCCCCAGACATTTGGTGACTATGCGGCCTGGAAGATTGTGCGCTTTGCCCGGTATTTCATGGACAAGGCGACGGGTATGGATCGTGAACAGAAATCAGACACGAGTAAGCCAACTACTTCTATTGCGGCTCAGAAGCCACTCACCGAGGCCCAATGGGTAAGTCTCAACCTCCATCTACGCTCTGAATATTAAAACCATAACCTAACATAAAAAGTTGATCCGATTCATCTTCCTCGAAAGCATTGCTGGAGTTCCAGGCATGGTCGGAGGCATGCTGCGCCATCTCGGCAGTCTTCGACGTATGAAGCGAGACAACGGTTGGATCGAGACACTGCTCGAGGAGAGCTATAACGAGCGAATGCATCTCTTGACATTTATGAAGATGTGCGAGCCTGGCTGGTTCATGAAGACGATGATCATTGGTGCCCAGGGTGTCTTCTTCAACAGCCTGTTTATCTCATATCTCATCTCGCCCAAGATTGTCCACCGATTTGTCGGCTACCTTGAGGAAGAAGCTGTCCATACCTACACTCGCTGTATCAAGGAGATTGAGGATGGCAACTTGCCCAAGTGGACCGACCCCAAGTTCAAGATTCCTGACATCGCTATTCAGGTGGGTGCTTATACATAATTTCCGACATGATGCAAATGATCTAACAAAACTTGGTTTTAGTACTGGAACATGCCCAAAGAACACCACACAATGAAGGACTTGGTCCTTTATATCAGAGCCGATGAGGCAACACACCGTGGAGTCAACCATACCCTTGGCAACCTCAACCAGAACGACGACCCGAACCCATTCGTGAGCGAATACAAGGATCGCGAGCCACCCAAGCCTGCGCTGAAGCCTGCTGGCTATGATCGAGTCGATGTCATCTAAAGACGCTGGTTAAAAAATACGAAGATCTCTCGTGGTTTGATGCGAGTCTGTACTAAAAGTTATCTTGTTTGTTTGTTTGAAACGATAGACCGAGGAAGCATGTGTATTATTAACTGGTTGCATATGATACCACTGGGAAAACTGGCGTTTGAAAGGCCCCAAGGCGGAGTCTGTTGATGTTTTTTTCTTTGTAAGATTGTTATTTTGTTGGTACTTGGGGCATGGAATCCCTACTCTTGACGGACATAATGGAGCATTGATCTAGATTGCTGAGAACGCACAGCATCTTCCAGTGGTAGAAATAAATTTGGATCACATTAATTAAAGGCTTGAATGCATGTGAAAGTCGGGCTACGCTAACTCACAGAGGAAAATAACTTGCAACAATTACTCAATAAAAAACTCCTTCTTCTCATGATACGTAAGTGATCCAGAGAAATTCCACATCACTTTTCAATCTTGATCGCCTCAATTTCGCATCTCGAGCTTCCTGCCTATTTGGGCAAGCGGAATTCCGTGTTAGTTAAGCTTCTTTTTCTCCGGTACGGACCGCGTCACCAAAGCTCGAATCTGCCTTGCGAGGATCCTCAAACGCCAAAGGAATAACCGGCTGTCACCGAAAGAAAAAAGTAAAAGTAAAAGCAGGGGTAAGCTGAAACTGATGTCACCGTATGGCACATCATCATTCATTCACCTTGCTTAGCTTACACATAATAGACTACCTACGTTTTTGTCGTCACTCAACTCATTCTCTGACGGAAAAAGAGAAGAACAACACAGCCTTGGATTGTAGAGAAGCCGCCTAGGTCAGATCGTGGGCCGCGTGTAAGGCTGGGGGGCGGTGTAAGTGAAAAGTACGTACTCTTTACTCCAACTGCTGTGGAAGAATGATATTTGCGCGAATAACTGATGATCCGAAACATGGACAAGTTCATTGGAAACTTGGTGACCTTGTTTTAGATCCTTCTCCACCAAGCCAAGTCACCAACCTCTCGACATGTTGTTTGGCCGTTTCCTGTCCGGGGACTCGGAGTTGTGGAGAGACGCGCTAGAAGAATCGCATCTTCGAGAGGCAGTGCAGTGGTGACAGGGTTGACGACGATCCAGGGACAGTCTGACTGCGAATATCTATTATAAGCTCTGACGATTGTACTACGTATTACTAATGTGACTTTAGAATTCTACGAATGTACCATACCCGTCGGCTAGTGGGCACGTCTGGTATGATGTGAGTGTCTATTACAAGTGAGATGAAAGAGTAAAGTCGCAACGAATAACGTGAGATAACATATAGTTAAAATGTGATTCAATTTGTTTCTATGCAGTCATGCAACAAGCAGTTTGTTCATGGTCACGACTCACATCTGTATTAATTGTAAGTGGAGAGTTGAACTTCAGGTCTCATTAATCCCGGCTTGGGACATGCTGATTCGACAACAAGCGCGCGTCGGAGATTGATGATGAGAGAGGATAGAAGACAGTAACAAGGTTCACTAAATCCGGTGATTTCCTCTAGCAAAACTCTAATGACAGGACCGTTCACAATGGCATGGCCTTGCAACATTCTGTTTGTGGTGATAGTCTATAGATGCTTGACTACTGCCAATATTATCAACGCATATACTGGAGATACTACGTCAACTAATAAATATGGACACGAACCAAATTATGAAATGCTGTAATTTCCTACATAGGTAGTTAATATCTCGTGTTGCACATGCAAAAGTGCCTCTACTACTTGAGGTGCTAAGTTAAGTGCAGGTAGTGCTGATGCTCATCTATCTAGCCGCCAATCCTAAACAAGAAGATACGCAAGGGACCATGGGACCAGTTGATATTGAGTACATTGATTGAATGAGCGAGTAAGTGTCCAATAGCTTGCTAGAAAATGCGTAAATAGGTACCAATGAAACGGTGATATAGAATACCGCGTCACTGTACCCAAGGTACTAAACTTTAGAGTTTATGCTTAGTAAAGTGGTGCGCAGGTACGAGCCTGATTCACTCTGTCTTCTTCTCTTCCGTCTTTATGATCTGTTCTCATCTGTACAATACAACTCCGCCAAATACCATGTTTGTTCACCGATATCACGATTGACATCAACCCGGCAAACGACCGACCTCGCTTCCGACAAATCAAAAGGACCTAAACAACCCCAGGCGCTGTTAAAATTAGCAAAGCTTAGGTATTACTAACATACCGTCCTGTCATCACTCGTAGAAGCGAAGCTACCTACAGTTCGTTGTATCGTACCTCGCACCTTACCTTACCTTACCTCGCATACCCTAGCTTGAGGCACCATTCGTTCGACGTGTCTCTGCACAGCCTCGTCCACCCGCCGCACCACTTTGGCTTTGGCCCTACCCGACTTACCGCATTACAGTACGTACATGTACATTTCTAGAGCTAGGGGATCTTGTGCGTTACCTAGACTAGACGCCTGTCCTGTCTGCAGATCTACCCCATCTGTGTAGACTGGGCTTCTATTGGAATTCTCGACCAAAAGACCAGCCACAGAGAAACCAGACACCAGTGATAGAATAGCCGCCCAGCTTTCTCTCCCTCTCTCCCACCCGCCTCGTCTCATCCCATCTTTATCCCGCCGTTTCTTAGAGCTCACCTAAAGCACCCGAATCTTACAAATAAATTGTCAGGGCCTTGGCGCTTCACTCAAGCCGTGACCCCCAGAACCCAGAACCCAGAAGCACTGACCTGACCGACCTACCTTAATTTTACCGCCTGTCTGCTTCGCTTTGCTTTGCTTTGCTCTGACTCTGGCTCTCGTTTCGCTTGCAGTGTTAGGTTGCGTTCCATGTGCTACATACCCGCCGCACCGCATCCCACCGCAACCCAAGAAACTCAACTCCACCATCATCTGCGCTCACAACACAACAAGACCAAACAATATTTCAACATTTATCATCGTCATACAGCATTCGCAATCCTCTTAATAGCGTCGCAATTCTCTGCTTAAAGCTATCCGCTATTCATTGCGCGCTTCGCAACCCCCTCCACGCGTCGGCCGCCGTGATAGGACGGTCCCCCGCCCATTGCATCACCCTGTGAGCGCACAGCCCCCCGGCATCGCCACGGTGCCTGAAGGCTGATTCCCAAAGTCTGCCTCGTCGGGTCTTGCATCGTCTGCTTCTAAACTCGGCAACATCATGGATCAACAAGCTCAACGCGGCCGGTCACCCTCGGCCGGTCATCAACAGTCTCATATAAACCATTCCCATTCCCCGTCGCCGACGCCCTATCAGCATAATGATCCATCCGTCGGACTCGGTCTCACACTCGATCAGTCTGCTCAACACTCCTATGAGTCCTTCAACAATTCAGGCTTTCTAAGTCCTCAGCAATCGCCTTCTTTTCTGCCTTCTGCGCAACAACAGCAGCAGCAACAGAACAACTCTTTTGGCCAGGCCAACCTCTCCGACCCCGCTATCCTCGATCCCAATAACACCGCTTCATTTGCCCAGCAGCCTGCCAGCTCCGAGAACTCGCTGCCATTCAACAACCAGGCTCAGGCAGCTTACCTCTCGCCTAACCTCAACGATAACGATTTCTCGCTCTTCCCCACCACTAGCGGCCCGGGCGACCAGTTCAACGCTCCCTTGTTTGACCAACCTACGCTTAATCCTAGCGACATGAACGGCATGGCTTCCTCGCATGGGCAGCACTCGCCTACCCCTCCTCATCTATTCCAGCACGATGCTCAACAACCGGGCTCCGCGCACCAGTCGCCCGCCTTTAACCAGCACCAGTTCTCTTCCCCGCCTAGCGGCCACTCGCGACATGCTTCTCTTGGTCCTGCAGACGCCCTGCTCCCAAACCAAATAGCCGATTGGAACCAGCCTCAATTCCAGGGCCATCGTCGCACACCATCTGAATACTCGGACGTATCGTCGGTTGCTCCATCGCCCAACCTCGTTAGCGCTGAATCCTTTGACACTGATATCGGCGGACATTCGCCTGCTCATCGTCCTTCAGATGGCAGTCTGTACCAGGAAGTGTTGAGCATGGGTAACTTTAGTCTCTCTGACCCCCAGGTCGGTGGTAGTCCTGGACATCAGGGCCGTAGTCCTTCTCATAGTCCCGCGATTAGTCCTCGCATTGTTCCACAGCAGATGCCCGACTTGAACCAGTTGAATCAAAACAGCTTTGGCTTGGCAGCTCCTCACAACCCATATGGAGTTCCCTCTTCCTATCCCGATATGCAAGGGCCTGTTGAGGCCTTCCCTAGCCTACAGCCCCCAGGTGCCGATTTGTCGTCGCAAATGGCACCTCCTGCGATCAACATCGATTTCGCGCCTACCAATGCTAAGCACGGTGCCTTTGACCACCCCAAATCGCGTATGGATCAAGACTCCTTGACCCCACCAGACAGAGGTATGTTGTCCTGGAATTGTGTTCGGATAAATCATCTAATATCTCCCAGGCCGTCCTAGATCCCGTCCTCGTGCCGTGACGGACCCCTTCCACCCCGGCGGCGGTTTGCTTGGTCGCCAGGCCAATGCCAACATCCTTTCGGCCTCCCTGGGCTCCGACTTGTCATCGCGGTCAGACTCTAGGTCTTTGTCTCCTCTCGACAGACAGGCCGGTACTTCACCTTCCAGAAGAAGACAGTCGACATCGGCGGTCCCCAACAATGTGATCGCCTTGCGACTGGCTGACCCTGAGTACCAGAGTAACCAGGACAGCGGCGCAGCTAAGCGCGTTCAGAAACACCCAGCTACTTTCCAATGCACCCTTTGTCCTAAGCGATTTACTCGTGCTTACAACTTGCGCTCGCATTTGAGAACCCACACGGATGAGCGTCCTTTCGTGTGTACTGTGTGCGGAAAGGCGTTCGCCAGACAACACGATCGCAAGCGACACGAGAGTCTACACTCGGGCGAGAAGAAGTTTGTGTGCAAGGGTGATCTCAAGGTCGGAGGTCAGTGGGGATGTGGTAGAAGATTTGCCCGTGCCGATGCTCTAGGCCGTCATTTCAGATCTGAGGCTGGTCGTATTTGCATCAAGCCTCTATTGGACGAAGAGATGATGGAGCGGCAAAGACTCTGGCAGGAGCAGCGGATGCAACAGAACATGATGGCGGCCGCATCTAATATGCCCATGGATGGTGGTCCTGTCTATCCCATGGATCCTTCAGGCAACCCCATGCTTCCAGCAGCTCTTCTGGCCCAATATCCTGCCTTGGCTCAGTTGAACTGGTCTACTCCTGCCGGCGTGGACGACGAAGTCAGTGGTCGTTCGTCGTTTGATGCTAGCGACTACGACGAAAATGACGACGGTGGATACGTGAGTGGCCCTGGAACAGGGTTTGGCGAGGGTGGTATGAGTCAAGGATTTGGTGAGATGGGATACACAAGTGATTTTGGCGGCCGGTAGCAAGGGTTCCTCATTACGAGATGGATGCCCTGTTGACGTGATCAATGTCTTTTTGCTTATTTGTTCCCGAACTTTTACGACATCACCAAGGCCTTATTTGTTAGCGGCGATTTTTTTGCTTTCTCTTCTATGTTATCCTCCTTCCGGATGGAACTTGATTTTCGATATCACGGATATGGCCTGGAGGACCTTGGCGGTGTGTGGTTACTATATCACCATCAGTACAAACGGATTTGATTGAGGTGATCTTTTGCTTCTTTTCGGGGAGTGGCTGGGTATAGACGGTACGCGAATAGATACCAAACTGAGTCTGTTTTTTTACTTCGAAGAAATGTGTCTTTTGCTAGATTTTGAGTGGTCTTGAGTACACGAACAAGCACTACTTGTATCTTTGTTATGCATTTGTTACCCATGAGGTCTATTTGTAGATTGGAAGGATGTATAGGTATAGACGCCTGGACTGCATATAATATCCAGACAAAGACGATACAGAAACATTGATTTAAAACGTGTAATTAGCATTGATACCATCTATGCAAACACCATGGCCTATGCCAACCGTCTAGGTATCCTTCCAGTACCCAATTAATGCGCACCCCTTTTGCCAGCCCTGGCCTGTCAGAGCCCTACTCTGAATATCTTCATGTAGTCAGGGCAAAAAGAATTACAAAATGTTACTCCGAACCCAATAATGACTATACCCAACGCCGTGAAACACCCGCAGTGACCGACTCCTTTCCTTTCTCTTCCTCCTCCCCTCATCCTTAAGCCTTAGTCATGCCACCATGAGCGCTCCGCGCCGTAATTCATGTAATGTATCGTGGGACTATGGCCGAGGTCAAGTCTCCTTGTAAAAGGTCATCGCATCGGTGATCCGTAGTAACCCTTGAATGTCTCAGCCATGAAATTCTCACAAATTTCGCGATGCACTTTTAACAACGACTCGGTGATGAACGGCATCAGGAGTGAATTAGCCTCGAGGAGAACCTCTTCATGAAGCTCGAACTCGTCCCCTTCAGCCGTTACTGTGCTGCCTGATGCGGTACTGTCCGATGCGGGCGATAATGGTCCGCTGGCTGCTCGGCCGCGCTGTAGTTGCCGCACCGTCCACTGGGCTCGAACGACGACACCCACGGGCGCCAAGGCCCGGGAACGAAGGCCATCGGGGATGGTTTGGAAGACGGCCTTATACGAGATGGTTTTTCCCAAACCGGGTGCAAGACTGACAAGCTCCTGTAGGTCAAAGGTACGGAAAGTGTCGTCAAAGGGTCCGAAAAAAGGGTCATTGACGGTGTCTTCCGGGTCAGGTGCCACTTCTTCGTAACTCGTCAATGTTCGGTGATGTGCGATGAATGGAGTGACAGTCTGTAAGGCGGCTACCACGGCGAAAGGAGGGAGAGTGCCCGGTATGGGGATGGAGATTGTGAGATGCTGTGTTGTGCGCATCTTAGATGATGAATTGGCGTTGTTGATGAGTGTTTGGTTCCGTAGAAAAGGCGGAAACGAAGTTGAGAGTGCTCAGATGTCGTTGTTTGGTTAGATAATGTCCGTCCAACTCTTAGAGCTAGAGTCCGTTGATATTGGTAATGGCGAGTGTCCTGATGATGATATATTTATCCTGATGAGGTATCCAAAGACGGACATGGTGATTAATAACGCTGAAACTGGCAGTTATTACTCCACTCTCAGGAATTGAAGTAGAAGGGCCAAGATGAAGAGCAGCAGAGCAGAGCAGAGCAGAGCAAAGAGAGTCGGTAGATTTGCAAAGCTCAACTGCTCCACTGCAACATGTAAGACGAGAGGATGGATGAATGTGTTAGTTTATAAACAAGGATTGTAGTTGTCCAAGGAATAAAAAGAATGAATAATAGAAAGTCTGCGCCTCACAGACGCTGCTTCATCGAGAGCTTCCTCTCTCGTCTTTTCATGAATCAATCGGAAGCTCGACAATCCGACTGGTGATTTATGCGCGGCTTCTGCTGTAGTAGTTGACAAGCGAATAGGCGCCCGCGCGTATCGGAAAACAGTCACAGTCAGCTCTTAGGGTCTCGCGGCCCTTGCACCTGCGTTGCCTCTTTGTGCGTGAGCGAGAGAAGAGGATGATGGATGTGTTGCGTTGCGTTGCGTTGCGTTGTGTGGGTTGGGTTGGGTAGAGTTACGTTGAGTTGAGTTGAGTTGAGGCTAAACAAATGGTGGCTGAAGGGATGGGATAAAAATATACTGTAGGTACTGTACCTGCACCGTATAACAGGCGCCGTAGGCGGGGACAAAGGTGGCTGAGGCCCTGTGCTGCCGGCAGTTCTTAGAGGATGGGACCTTAGTAGACAGATAGGTAGAGAAGAAGCAAGCAAGATATAGTGGAGAGGACTTGTTAATTATGCAAAATGGGCAGATTCGATCCCATCCATCTCTGAAGAAATAATTACTTTTCTCGTTGCAGACAGATGAATGCCACCTTGCCAGCTCTGTAGTATTTCGTGATAACTCTAGACCGCGCCTACAATCAACTTAAAGTTAAGATCATTTACGGTTACGGACGGAAATGGCGATGCATCCACAGACAGCACTTGATTGTATTTGGAATACCTTCCAGTCACCTCAGCTTACCTTATCTCCCGTATCGAGGCGCAAGTCCGGATGCTTTGTTTGCGTGATTCGTCAATCACCTGCCATAATAGAAAGCGTCTCCGACGAGGCCAAGCCGCGCTCATGAGCACGGCCATCATCATCCATGCTTCCCTAGCTAGAATGGCCACAGTATCAACCTGAATGAGTGCAAGATGCTGCAGCCAATACCCAAAGAGGGCACTGACACAACTGACTTTCTGAAAAGAACGAACCAGAACAAGCCTTGCCCTGTCGATCTTGCTCAATAAGAACGACCACGAGCAAGCAAGCAAAGATAGTGGCCGAGGTCGATTCATTCAATTATCACACCGAGGCTGCCGCAGTGCAATTCATGGCCCGATCTGGCTGTCCTCCGACCATCTCCGTTAGAACTGAGGACCCTGATCGGCCCCATTGATCCATGCAAAACGTTTGAGAATAATGTTTTTCCGTGCCTTTATCAATAGGCGGGGAACTGTGGTTCCAATATATCAAACCCTTAAACCCGAACGAGTCGCGTGAGGTTCTGGCTTCATGTGCTTGATGGCAGGTCGCTGAAGACGGGATATGGAACTGCGGCCCGTCTTGCAGGTCTAAGAATAAACTCACTTTCTTACCAGCAGTGGGCATTACTAGGCTATGAACAAGGCAGGTCTAAGACAACCTCATGGCTTAGGTGCAGAGCTATCTCGGGTGACTTGCCTGCAGCTATCGTAGTCAGGAACAAGTGCTCTTTGAATAGATACATACCATTAACCAGCAAATACAGCCGTCTGAACCTGTGATTGAGCAGCATTGCTATGACCTGCTGCCCATAGTTGCTCATGCATCCAAATGCCAGCATATGGGTCGTGTCAGTCGCTGAGTGCCGGCTTACTCATCGTTCGATATTCGGCAGAGATAGAACCGAGTAACTAAACAAGAACCGTGCGATGTCTTGCAGTCTCTTCTTTTCAGTTTCTATCCCCCCAGGTCCACCAAGCCTCTTTCTGATGACGATTACGGTTTATTTCAGGTCTGACCGCCATGAGATGTTGGGCTGGATGTGCAAGCGATTCTACCTGCTTCGCTGCTTTCTGCGGGGACAAGACCGATAACATGTAATGTACTGTACTGTAATGCATGAAAGCGGCCCGTCAACGGTCCACGATGGCCACGTCGCTGTTGTCGTCGATCCCGCATTGAATCTGAGGGCTTTTTGGACGAGGTTCGGCGCATCGCACGGCGTAGGACAGGAGGCGGTGAGAGTTTGGCGATTCCTATTCGAGCCAAGCTCTGGCCTAGGATGATGCACAGGGCTAAGGACTCGCAGCAAGCGCAGGGACTTGGAGGGGCATCTGCAGTATCCTTGTGGTTCTGTGGATTCGTGGAGTCGTCCCAGGCCTTCACCTGCGGGTAGTTCCCGACCGCCTGCATGTAGCCCGCATGGCAACGCACGCAGTGACACACAAAGGGCCCCAGTCTTTGGATACGACTGGCAAAGCACGACGCGGGAGAGCTTCGTTGTAGTTCCCCTTGGAATGTCGTAGAAAATACCTCAAATCAGGCGTAGTGCTGGCCGCTAAACTTTGTATCGAGTACCGTCATTGCGTTCCATCATAAAGGTTAAGGTATCGGCGTCTTCTTGTCTAGCCTCCTTCGGGCCCTTCCCTACCCGCTCCTCCAATTGCCATTAGTGTATTTACGACTTTGGTGCTATTGAGGCGACAATAACAGCTGATGATCTCTAGAAGTAGTAGTTCTCGACTAGTTAGTATTAGCATGTGAGTCTTGACGGCATGGTCGTCGTGGGAACCAGATGCGAGGCAGGGTGTCCCACAAAACGTTGATCCGAGGCTGAGGGAAAAGGAAACCTGGAAGACGCGGGGAACGGGAACGGGAGGTCTACCGCAGTCTCAAAGCTGAAGCGAACTTGCCTTACCCTCGAAGCACGCTACCAGGCGTAGGTATGTATGTGTTGGCCCTATACTCAGTCTATCTGCGAGAAAGACACAGGACGGGCATGTAAAGGAAACTCAAGTTGTGCTAGTGAGACATATTGTGTGCGTCTACGCTGTTGTACCCCTCGGCCTCAAGATAGCAAGGAAAATGCCACACCTTGTCTCAAAACGAAGGTTGATATTGGCCCGCCGTGGAACAGACAGGCCCCGCGTGATGCCACAAAGATCGAACGACCCGGCCAGCGTCTGTTGGATTTCACTGTAGCACTGTCCGTAGGTGGAATGCAGCATCGATAGAGCTCTCCTTGTACTACTCGTGAGTCAACGTCTTCTCGAGTTACCGTACTAGGACGGCCCGTCTTGTTGGGGCAGCGAGTTTATAGGGGCGACTTTTAGACGTTGTCGTGCTGCACATATGGGACTACTGTACATGCCATACAGCAAGTTACAGTAGCAAGATCGAGGGGAGATCCTAGTCGCGGGAAGCATGTTGGGCACGGCGCATATGGTTTCAGGCATTGCGACCCTTCTTTTAGAATCCTGCTTCTCCAATTAGTGGAATGCACATGTGAGATTTGGGGTGGCTGGGTCGAGATGAAGCTGGCAGGTCATTGGGCACCAGATTCTAGCAAAGTCCATGAACATGTCCCTCAAGGGGATCTGATCCAATCCAACCACGCGTTGTGCTGCGGCCTGACCTTGCAGACCTGCCTGCACCTGCATCAACATCAACGGGCTCTCGCGTGGTTGGCTGACCTGGATCGAGTGGATCGTACGTGCATGTGCAACAACACGACAGCCCATATGATGTTTTGGTGGAGGTCGTGATGTTGACAAGTGCGCGAGTTGACGTCGTCAAAGATTGATAAATGACTGGATCAAAGTTGAGATTCGGGAAGGATTTTCTCTTTTTCAAGTGGCACGGGTTCTAAAGACAGGAGCGAGTGGGTGTGCTGAATCTTGAAAGAGGGTGCACTTTGGTATCATGGGTCTGGTGATAGTGATAGTGGAAGTAATGTGCAACCAATATTGGCGCACCTAGGTTCTTCTTAAGGAGAGATTGTGTTGTCTGTTGAGCACTGTGCCTGGTTTGAGAATGCCTCAACTCTTGACGAAGTTGGGAAGACATCTTTGAATTTAGATCTCTTGTAGTAGACATGAGTATCTCGGATTGCCGTCCTTCAGCTCGGCCTTGATAAATCACAATTCAACCACTGATAAACTACCACTTTAGCTGAGCGCATCACCCCACCTGGGTACGTACTCCTGAGCTCTCGTCATTGAATTCCTTCTAGATTCCCCAGGTTAGGTACCTTGCCTAGATACCCAGCACGTTTCTGCCCGGTGGCGGCGTGTTTATTGCGGATTACAAGACGGAGCCATCAACTAGTTACACCAACCAGCTCGATAACGTGCCCAACCTGGAATCTCAGTAGAGGAGAAAAGGCCCCGACAACACAAAAAAAAGGGATCACGGGCACGTCCCCCTGCTTTGCTTCCCTCCACTACGACTACCTATCACTGCTTGTCCCTCCCACTGTCCTGTCCCTGTCCTTTTCCCGCGTTTGCCCGCCCGCTTTCTGCCTGACTGGACCGACGCGACAGCGACAGACGAGACACTTATTAGCTTGCATCCTGTTAATGGGGCGGCACTGGCTTCCCTGTCGATTTCATTGATTGATTCTGTCATTAACCAGTCGCCTTGACGCATTGTCCAAGTGCAACGTACAACATCTGAGCAATTCGCCTGCCCGACGATCTGAGCAACCAAATCCTGCGTCATTGGCTCGCGGCTACCGCTTGTCTTGGATCCCAGGTTGCTCTTTCACTTTAAGGTGCCATTACCCGCCTAAAAGGCAAGGTATTGATTGAACCTATTACCGAAGCGACCTGCCCTTTATTCTGGGCTGCAAATCATCTACTCCCTCGTCACCGTGAATTCTCCCCCTCTTTTTCTCTCTTGCATCGAATCTTGTCTACGACTGAGAGAATTCGTTTGAAGATTTGACCCTGCCTAGAGTGGCTTGTGGTCGTGTATTTGAGTTGAAGCTTACCCATTTACACAGCACGCACGCCGAAACTGGCCCCGACTCTGACCCCAAAAAAAAGTAGAGTCAACAGACCAGACGACGATCCGACGACTGGGGGTGGTTGGTGAAAAGTGACAACGGCGCCGTCAGTTGGTCGGTCGCCCAGGGTTTCGACAATTACCCCGGGAGTTGTCTTTCGCCTACACTCCTTTGATTTTACAACATCTCAATTCTTCATATTCCTAACGACTCGGTTTTTTTCTTTCTACTAGCGCTTGACCTAAACGATTCGACAATTCCAACAACACATCTATCTCGCTACTCGACGTCGCATTCGATACCCTTGAACGAAACAAGACCCCTCACGTTTCGCGCTCGATATTGCTTTGTTTACGACTTACACGAAATATTTTACGATCGGGCGGATTCTTTGGCATCGAACCTCAGCTTCAGCACCTTACGTTTTTGCTGCGCTGGCTCTCTTGTCGATACCTCGTCGCCTTCCGCCCTCAATCCCATTCACAGCTTCCATGTGTGTGACGTCGCTCCGTCTTCGCACGAGCTCCATTCTTCACAATGGCCGCGGCCGATGTTCTGGCGTTCACAGAGAGTTGGACAGGAAGTAGACATGATTTGCCTACCATCCGGTGTTTGTCAAATGCGCCGATCGAGTACTCCCTACAGTTCCGACTAAGTCTCATTGCCCGTACTTGGGTTGTGCAAAAATTACATAAAAATGTATGTTCCGTTTTCTGGTCAGATTGTGTAGTTGCAATTTACGTATTGTTGCGCTTTTTTCATTTCATCTTTCCTAGCAAGAGCTTAACGGACCATGGGTGGCGTTTAACGGCCGACCCCTCGATCAGCGGCCCGAAGTTTAAGGGGAACCCCCCGCCACCCATTCCTGACAAGCTACTTGCTCCGGAATTGTAACACGTTTGAAAGTCTGTCTCATCTAACGTCATTTCACCTTGATCAGGTTCCTTCTTCACCATCACATCGCAAAGTGGCCGAGAGGCCGCTAACGGTTCCAAACCACTCCCCACGATGGTATCGTCGCCTACCTAAGCCCTGCGACCCAACCACTGCAACCGACAGCACAATGCCCACAAATGGTACCGATCGATCCGCCCACAGGCGCCTTCCATCATGGTTTAATTCGTCCCTACCACCTTCAGATGGCAAGCGGGAGCGTCGAAAACAGAACGACGATCTCCTCAGCGACCCGGCCTCCAATGTCCTCATCGATTTCAACTCGAACGAGGGCTTCTATGAAGCCGCCAAGAAGAAGAGCAAAGCCAAAACTCCGACAGCCCCTCCTCCTCCTCCGCCGCCGCCTGCTGCTCCGCCTCCAGATGATGGCCAGAAAGACAATAACACCGGAGGAGCCAATGGTGGTGATGCTGCGGGTGGCGCTGGTGATGGAAATGGAGATGGAAGCGGGAAGCACATCCCCACGAATTTCGACGCTTTCCAGGATATCAAACTCGGAGATGACAAATTGGACCTCGGCTTAGTTCCTCCAGCAGAAAAAATAAAGAGCGCTTTTGGTTCATGGGGAGAGAAATTTGCCAATGCCACTGGATGGGGCTGGGGTGAAGGAGGTGGTGGCGGAGGAGTAGGAGGAGGTGGTGGAGGAGGTGGTGGAGGACACCACATGGCGGCAGCAATGGAAACCAAAACCGAAGACAACCCATGGGACAAGTCCAAAGATAAGGAAGATGAATGGGGATTGAGCACCAAGAGGGATCAGAAAAAGTCCACACTCTGGGGTGCCGAACCCGAGGAACCCAAAGACAGTGGTGACCCTTTCGGTGACTGGGGCGGCTCGGGCGGCTCAAAGAAGAAGGGCAAACCTGGTATTCTGGAAGAACTTGCTCTGGATTCTGAACCTGCAGGTCCCGGCGATAAGAAAGACATCTGGGATACGTGGGGAATATCCAAAAAGGACAGGTTGAAGAAGAAGGGAATCATGGAGGAGGTCTTAGGACACCCAGAACCGGCGCCTTCTCCCCCACCAGCCGAGGATCAATGGGGCAGCGGGTGGTCTGGCAAGAAGGATAAGACGACGAAGAACTCGCTTTGGGGAGCCCAGGACCCAATACCCGAACCGGCCCCCGATCCTCCCCCGAATGATGGCGACGACTTTTGGAGCACTTTCGGCACAGGAAAGGGGAAACCTCCGGAGGAAAAGCCAGATGGCTGGTCTTCATGGGGAGTAGCAAAGCAAGGTGAGGGCGGACCCCTTTAGGTCAAATGCTTCGGATACTCATAATTCTTTTAGATGAACCCAGACCAGGAGACGACAACTGGGATACATGGGGAGCAGGTAAGAAAAAGAAGGCCGGCGACTTGATCCAACTCGGCGATGAGATTCCTCCTCCCGCTCCCGATCCCGTCGAGGCTGCCGGATCCGACGACTTTCTCGATTCTTGGGGTTTCGGTAAGAAACCAAAGAAACCTGCCGCCGATCCATTTGCTTTTAAGACTTCCGGCGCCAATGAGCCCAGTGATGATTTCTGGGGCTCGATCGGAAACAAGAAGCCTAACCCACACGATTTTCTAGTTCAACCTAATGGTGAGATAACTCATGACGATATGGAGGCAGGTATGGGAAGCAAGGTTATAGACGACGGCGACGACGACTGGGATTGGACATCATCATCCAAAACGAAGAAGTCTAAACATCGGATGGGCGCCTTGACTGACCTCCCTCCTCCAGCGCCAAAGCCCCCTTTTGTAGAACTTACTGAACCAGATGACCTGATAGGAGACCCGGAGCAAGCTGCTAGAGAAGCCGAGGAGCAAGCTGCCCGTGAAGCTGAGGAAGCTGAGGCGGCTCGCGACGAGGAAGAGATTACAAGCCTCATGGAGAAGAAGGCGAAAAGAGGAGGCAGATTACTTAAGGTGGATCGAGAACGTCTAACCCTACTTGAAGGCAACGCTACAAGGAGGGTTCAAGCTCGAGCAGCCCGTGAGGCTGAGGCGGCAGCGGCCGCTGAAGCTGCTCAAGCTGCTGCTGCTGCTCAAGCGACAGCCGACGCTGAGGCTAATGCCGAGGCTGCTGCTTTGCAAGAAGCCGAAGACGCTGAAGACGCCAAAGACAACGAAGAGATTGCGACGTTATCAGCGAAGAAGCAGAAGCGAGGTGGAAAGTTGCTCAAGAAGGATCAAGAGCGGCTCACTATACTCGAAGGAAACGTCGCCCAAAGAGCCGAAGCTCGAGCTGCCCGCGAGGCTGACGCTGCCGCTGCCGAACCTGCTGTTCCCGCCGAACCTGCTCCTGAAGAGACAGTCGAGGTCGACGCTGCTGCTCAAGCCCAAGCAGAAGTAGAAGCTGCCCTCGCCGTTGAGATCGCCCAGGAAGAGGCGGAAATGGAGAACTTGAAATCAAAGAAGGCAAAAAAGGGAAAGCTTCTCAAGAAGGAACAAGAGCGACTTAACGTACTTATCGACAACGCGGCGAAACGAACCACGGAACAAGCAGCCAAGGAAGCAGAGGAACAGGCAGCAAAGGATGCCGCTGATGCAGCAGCAGCTGCTGAAGCTGAAGTAGCTGCTGCCGAGGCTGCCGAAGCTGAAGCTGCAGCTCAAGCTGATATAGAGGCTAAGGCCGCAGCTGGTGCAGAAGCAGAGGAAGTTGCAAAAGAAGATGCAGAACTGGAAGTTCTGAAAGCCAAAAAGCTTAAAAAGGGAAAACTCAGCAAGGCAGAAACAGCTCGGTTCGCCACCTTGGTCGGCAACACAGTCAAGCGAGCTCAGGCAAAGGCTGCTAAACAGGCCGAGGAAGCTGCCGCGCAAGAAGGAGAAGCGCAAGCTGCCAAGGAAGCCGAAGAGGCTGCAGCCCGTGAAGCTGAGGAGCAAGCTGCTCGTGAAGCTGAAGCAGCGGCTGCGCGAGAGGCAGAGGCTACAGCCATTGCTGAAGAGGAAAAGGAACTTGCAGAAATGACCTCGAGGAAGGTCAAGCGAGGTGGCAAGCTGCTCAAGAAGGACGCCGAGCGTTTCAATCTTCTCACCCGAAAAGCCGCCGAACGGGCTGAAGATGCAGCCAAACAAGCAGAAGAAGCCGGAGCTGCTGAAGCTGCCTCAGGAGAAGCACCCCCGGAAATACCAGATGAACCAGCTGAAGAAACACCTGAACCGGTTCTTGAAGAGACACCAGAGGACGCAGACGCTACCCCACAGGACGCCCCCGAACCTGAGGCTATACAAGGGCCCGACGCAGCCATCATCGCAGAGGAAGAGGCGGAGTTGTCAAGTCTAGAGACAAAGAAGACCAAAAAGGGCAAGCTTGGCAAAAAGGATACGGACCGGTACAACCTTCTCACTGAGAACGCTGCACAACGACAAGCTACCAAAGAAGCTGAAGAAGCGGCTGCACAGGAGGCTGCTGAAGCTGAAGCCGCTGCTGCCGCCGCCGCCGACGAGGTAGCCGCAGCAGAAGCCGCCGAAGCAGAAGCTATAGCAGCACGGGAGGCCGAAGCTGCTGTTATTGCTGAAGAAGAGGCAGAGCTTGCAGCGCTTACTACCAAGAAGGCCAAAAAAGGAAAGCTTACCAAGAAGGATACGGATCGTTTCAACATTCTGACAGAGAATGCCTCGCAACGACAAGCTGCACAAGATGCTGAAGATGCTGACGCCGCCGCCGCCGCTGCCGAAGCTGAAGAACTGGCTGCGAAGGAAGCCGAGGAAGCCGCTGCCGTTGAGGCAGCAGCAGCAGCAGCAGAAGCAGCAGAAGCAGCAGAAGCAGCAGAAGCAGCAGAAGCAGCAGAAGCAGAGGCCGCCGCCGCCCGTGAAGCCGAGGCGATTGCCATTGCTGAGGAGGAAACGGAATTAGCAGCATTGGCCACTAAGAAGGCTAAGAAAGGCAGGCTTGTGAAGAAGGATGCTGAGCGATTCGACAGCTTGACTGCAAACGCGGAAAGGCGAGCTCAAGAAGCAGCACAGGCACAGGCTGCTGAGGAGCCTGAAGATGCGCCTCCAGCTGAAGCGGAATCTGAAGAACCACCCCCTGGAACATTAGTGGATGAGCCCCCTGCTGATGAAATCGGCGAGTCTGAGACAAACGAAGCTGCTGAAGCTGAAGCCGCTGCTGTCGCTGAAGAAGAAAGTGAGCTCGCTGCTTTAGTTGCTAAGAAGGAGAAGAAAGGCAGGCTTGGTAAAAAGGATACCGATCGGTTTAATCTTCTTGCTGAGAATGCAGCAAAACGGGCTGAGAATGCAGCAGAGGAGGAAGCCGCTGCGCAAGCCGCTGCCGAAGCTGAAGCAGCAGCAGCTAAAGAAGTCGAAGATGCTGCTGCTGCCGAAGCCGCTGCCGCTGAAGAGGCTGCTGCTCAAGAGGCTACAGAGGCAGAGGCTCTAATAATCGCTGAAGAGGAAGCTGAACTGGCTGCATTGGAGGCGAAGAAAGCAAAGAAAGGCAGGCTAGGCAAAAAAGACTCTGATCGATTTAACCTCCTCACCGACAACGCAGTTCAAAGAGTAGAGAAGGCTGCCGAAGCAGCTGCATCTCAAGCTGAACCCGAGGAAACGGTTACTCCAGAGGTCGAGGAGCAGCCAGCCGAGGAGGCCGAGGATACCGAAGCCGCTGAAGCCGCCGCCGCCGCCGCCGAGGCTGCTGCTGCTGCTGAAGCTGAAGCTGAAGCTGCTGCTATTGCCGCTGAAGAAGAAGCCGAGTTGGCTGCATTGGAAGCAAAGAAAGCTAAGAAAGGCAGGCTAGGCAAAAAGGACTCGGATCGATTTGCTGTTCTTACCGAAAATGCTGCTCAAAGAGCCGAAAAGATTGCTCAGGAGCAGGCTGCTAAGGAAGTAGAGGAAGCAGCCGCCGCCGAAGCTGAAACCGCAGATGATGCCCCAGCAGACATCGAGGAGCCACCGCCGGAAGATGCCCCAGAGCCACCGCCGGAGCAGGAGGAAGCGCCTATACTACCCGAAGACGCTGCCGCTGCCGAGGCTGCCGCAGTGGCCGCTGCTGAGGAACAAGAGTTGGCAGATTTAGACGCAAAGAAAGCAAGGAAAGGCAAGCTAGGCAAGAAGGATACCGAACGCTATAATATTCTCGCCGAAAATATTGCGATGAGAGCTGAGGAACAAGTTGCTCGGGATGCTGAAGAAGCTGCTGCGGCAGAAGCTGCCGCTGAGGCTGAGGCTGCCGAGCTCGCCGCTGCTGAAGCTGCTGAGGCCGAAGCTGCAGCTGCTGCTGAGGAGGCTGCAAGGGAGGCTGCTGCAGCAGAGCTTGCGGCTGCGATCGCCCAAGAGGAAGAGGAGCTAGCTTCGTTGCAAGCCAAGAAAGACAGATCAGGCTGGCTTAACAGGTTTAGCCAGAAGGATTCCGATCGCTTGAATGTCCTTATTGAAAACAAGGCTGCTCGAGATGCTGAGGCTGCTGCTGCTGAGGCTGCAAAGGAAGCCGAGGAACAAGCAGCTCAAGAGGCAGCCGCCGCGGCAGAGGCCGAAGAGGCGGCTGCAAAAGAGGCTGCTGAAGCTGAGGCTTCTGCTATCGCTGCAGGGGAGGAAGAAGAACTGGCAATTCTATCAGCTAAGAAGGCTAGGAAAGGCAAACTGGGACGCAAGGATACAGAGCGATTCGATCAATTAACCGAGAATGCTGCAAAACGAGCCGAGGAACAAGCTGCTGGGGAAGCTGAGGCTGCTGCTGAGGAGGCCCCTGCTGAAGAAGAACCAGTCGCTCCCGAAGACCCCGAAGACCCCGAAAACCCCGAAGAAGCTGTTCCTGAGATCGAAGAAGCTGCCGAAGAAGCTGTCGAAGAAGCTCCCGAGGATCCAGCCCCCGAAGTTGACGACGAGGCCGCTGCTTTGGCTGCTTTGGCTGCAGAAGAAGAGGCAGAGCTTGTAGCACTCGAAGCCAAAAAGGCTCGCAAGGGTAGACTTGGAAATAAGGATACCCAAAGGTTTAGCTTTTTGACTGAGAATATGGAGCGACGCGCTGAAGAGCAGACCGCAAAAGATGCCGAGGCTGCTGCTGCTGAGGCTGAGGCTGCCGCCGCTGAAGCCGAAGCCGAAGCTGGAGCCGAAGCCGAAGCTGCTGCCGCCGCGGAGGCTGACGAGGTGGCTGCAAAAGAAGCTGCTGAAGCTGAAGCTGCTGCTATCGCTGCAGAGGAAGAAGCTGAGCTCGCTGACCTCTCCGCCAAGAAGGCAAGGAAAGGCAAACTTGGTCGAAAGGATACAGAGCGCTTTGGCATTCTGACCGAGAATGCAGCCAAGCGTGCAGAAGACGAGGCTGCTAAGGAGGCTGAAGCAGCAGCTGAGGTCGAGGGACCAGCTCCCGAAGAGACTGAGGAAGCTGTTGAACTTGCTCCTGAGGAGGATCCTGATGCTGAGGATACTGCTGCAAAAGAAGCTGCTGAGGCTGAAGCACGAGCTATTGCTGCAGAGGAAGAAGCGGAACTTACTGCATTGGATAAGAAAAAGGCCAAGAAGGGTAAACTGGGCCGTAAAGATACGGAACGCTATAATACTCTGATGGACAATGCGGCAAAGCGCGCTGAAGAAGCAGCAGCTGAGGAAGCGGCAGCTGAGGAAGCAGTAGTTGAAGTTCCCCCAGCCGAAGAGGAGGAGGACTTTGTGGATGCCGAAGACGGTGATGGTGAGGAGGACGAGCCAGTGGCTGAGGAAGAGGGAGCTGAGGAGCCTGAGCCTGAAGAAGAAGACACTGCTGCTGCTGAAGCTGCTGCCGCCGAGGCTGAGGCGCAAGCTGCTGCTATCGCGGAAGAAGAAGCTGAGCTGGCAGCACTGACTAAGAAGAAAGCCAAGAAGGGCAGATTAGGTCGCAAAGATACCGAACGATTCGACATCTTGACCGAAAATGCCTCCAAGCGCGCTGAAGAAGCGGCAGCTCGAGAGACCGAAGAAGCCGCCGCCGCCGCCGCTGCTGCCGAGGCCGAACCCGAGCTTGAGCCAGACGCTGAGCCTGAGGATGACCCAGAAGCTGAACCTGAGCCCGAGCCCGAGCCTGAGGCAGCTCCAGAGCCCGAAGATGATGGCTCTAAGGAGGCCGAGGAAGCTGAAGCAGTCGCGATCGCCGAAGAGGAGGCAGAGCTAGCAGCATTGGTCAAGAAGAAGGCAAAGAAGGGCAAACTAGGCCGAAAGGATACTGAAAGGTTTAATATCTTAATAGAGAATGCTGCTAGACGCGATGAGGAGCGAGCAGCTAAGGAGGCCGAAGAAGCTGCTGCTGAAGCTGAAGCCGCAGCCGCAGCTGAGCCCGAGGATGAGCTCGAGGATGAGCCCGAGGATGAAGCTGTTGCAGAGGTCGAAGAAGTTGCTGAGGAAGAGAACGAGGAAGAGGAGGCCCCTGAGGCAGAAGAGGACGACGCAGCAGCTCGTGAGGCTGAAGCTGCCGCCATTGCTGACGCTGAAGAAGAAGAGCTCGAGTCTCTTAAGGCTAAGAAAGCAAGGAAAGGCAGACTCGGCAGAAAGGATACCGAGCGATTCAGAGTCCTGGAGGAGAATGCAGCTCAACGTGCTGAAGAACTTGCTGCTAAAGAAGCTGCCGCGGCAGCCGCGGCAGAAGCCGAGGAAGAGGGAGAGGAGGACGAGGAAGAGGTAGAGGAAGAGGCAGACGAGGTTCCAGATGAAGCTGAGGCTAAGGTTAAAGCGGAGGACGAAGAAGAGGAGGAAGAGGAGG